>JAXQQM020072547.1:0-88386 GCA_034641835.2 Pinus albicaulis | reverse complement strand
GATTTCTGAAAATAAATGATAGTCAAGGAATATTATTTTCAGAATTAAAAAAATAAGGAATAGGCAATCATCTTGTGATACTGTAAAAATACAGGAGTCTAACAGCTAAAACCCATCCCTTTCAGTATCTTATCTGCCTCCTCTCCTGTTGCTCTACTATTACAGATGAAAGGCCCAATTTGTGTCTTGATCTTGAACTGAGCCTTATTCTTTGCAGAAACAAAGTGGAGCTCATTTGCATCTATCATTTTCCTTATGTACTCTAGTGCAAAGACCCTCATGGAGAGGAAATTTGGAAATTTGTAAGGGGATAGCTCAGTCTCATAGACTCGAATCTCTGTGTAATTTTGGTACAAGTACGAATCTGTTGTCTTCACTTGCTCTGATAGCTGCATGATTTTCCTAATTTCTTCACTTATCCTTGGCTCTGCTGCATTGCTAAGTGTGCTGCTGGCTATATGCACAAAAAAATCCAAAAAATCCTTGTATGTATAGCTCTTTTGGTCCTTTAATAGCATAGTTGTCCAGAAAATGACAGATTGAGGCTCAGCATCTTCATTTTCCTTGGTCATCTAAAATTGAAACCCGTTGTACTGGAAATAAACAAACATATACACCAATACAGAGGTGTATTTGAAAACCTCCTCTGTATTAAAATTTAAAATTTTTTCATGAATGGCATCTACAAGAAACTAAGAAAATTTGAACATGACTGTAGGTTTGGCATCTAGGGAAAGAATATATAAGAAACCAATCCTGGCTTCATCCACCCAGTAATTAGTATGAAACCCTTATAGATAATACAAAACAGTAACAATGTGATGGGTCCTATCGAGAAATATAGATGAAAGATAGGGTGGAATCTTTGTAGGCATTGGGGTATTAGTAACCATAAAAAGCTACAAATTTTTGGCTCTACTAGCAAAGTCAAGTTTCTGATAAAGTTTCCTAAGGGCTTGATAAGAGAAAGGAACTTTTTGCTCAGGAGTGGGGGCCTGCATCATTTTCTCGACGGATTGGGCATTAATGGTGAACATGATTTCTCTTGTTGGGGTGACTATGGTTTTATGATTAATTTCATAGCTGGATTGGAATTTTTGGATTAACTTTGGGTAGATATGGGTCTCGGGGAAGATGTATTAAGGTAGTTTAATTTCCAATAGGCCAGTTTCATTAGCTTCATTGAGAAATTTATCCTCGAGCTAGCAGTAGACATCGAACAAATCAAATTCTGACTCTTTCTATGGATTTTATAGTCGTTGTCCGCTAGAGCCAAGTGATCTAGGTCCACTTGAGGGTAAACGACCATGGGGTTAAGAGGCTTCTGTATTTCTTAGGAGGCATTTAGTCTTATGTGATTAACTTTAACTGGTCTCCTTCACTTTATAAGAAATAATGGGAATAAGGAAGAGGGAATAAAAGAAGGGGATTTGTTACAGATCAGTACTAGGGAGGGTGTTAGCACTCCATAATTCCAAAGGCTGAAGACATATTCCCAGAGGGCCAACATCAAAATCACTTTGGGCCTAGGATCTAGCCCTCCTAGACCCAGAGAGGGATCTCTCTATTAGATATAGATTTGTTGATTTGGAATTTTAGGCTAGGTATTAGTGCATAGGGGTTTGTTTGAAAATTTGTGGTTGAGATAGTAGAAAAGGGCCATTAGGGTATGGATTCAAACAGGAGTAAACATTTTTAAATGGATGAATAACTGAGATCATGTGTGAGGCAAGCTAGTCATGTCAATGGATCTTTGCAGTTTTTGAAATGAAAAAGGAGAAGAGATCAAGGTTCAAAATGAATTCAGAGAAGACCTTCTCTAAATTCTACATTCAAATTTCAAAGGAAAACATATATTACTATTTCAATACTGTGCAGGGTGCCCGATGACAAATTCTTAACAAAAATTTCTTATCAATAGTAAAGAAAGACACAACATGTGAAACTAGAAAATGAAAAATTACATGGAGAAAACACTTCACCACAAATCATAACACAAGAATCTGGAAAATAACTAGTCTCTTCATTCATCCAAAAAATAGTGTTTACAACTAGATGAACATTTTACAATGGTTTTCTCCCTCTCTCAATCCTTCTCTCATCCCTCTACTGTAAAAATGGATGCAATATTTAACTAAAACTTAAGTTGGTTACTCTATCTTCTTCATAGATCGTCATTAATTACATTCAAGATAAAATTGGACAAGTGGAACCATGCAATGGTGGTGATAAGATAAATCTGAAAAAAACGACCTATGGAATTAACGTTGAAAATCCATTATTGATTGTAAAATGATCAAAATATGGCTAGTGTGATGCCGAATAGGCAGAGATAAAACAACACTGACATCAGGCTCTTCACTTTCAGAAAATCATTGCTAGACAATTAAATCCGGTGCTACGCTAGTTAGTTCAGGTGATCTGATTGTTTTGTTGGTTGTCATGATGCCCATTCTATTTCTAACTACCTCTGTCTCTATTATGCCGGTTATTTTTGCAGTGGAGTTTGAAACGGAAAACCCATCTCTTACTTTATAAATGGCGCAAACCCTGTTTGAATTACCAGTCATCAGATTGAAATTCCATTGTAGAATCTGGCTGGCAGAGTGGGTTGATGTGGAGCAGTGGATTGGTGGACATATGTGTAGCAGTGGTGGCGAGAGAGTTAGGTGGACATGGAGCAGCGGTCAGTTGGAAATTAGAATAAGCGAAACAATTTTTTTTGAACGGTAAAACCGTTTTTGGAGGGGGATGAGGGAAGTGAGTGACATCAGAGGGGGGCGTGAAAAATAATATACGAATGACACGTTTCACTATCAGCGGTGTTCGATACTTCTCATTTCGGAACCCACCTCCCCCCACGTGGTTAATTTTCAGAGAGTGACGGTGGCAAAAAAACGTTAAGGACCGTTGGATGGAGAGTGAGGTGTGGAGATGGTGGAAAGGTGATAGTTGATTAGAATTGACGTGATGTATGATGTGATGGTGGGGTCAGGCTAATAAATGGAAGGCGAAGGTATAGTATGAGAGTTAGGGTTGTAGGAAAATGTGGGTTTTCAAAGTTAGGATAGAGGAAGCTGTGGTGCTTTAGGGATTTGGGGTAAAACAAATAAGGGGCTCGGGACTTAGGATAAAATTTATTACGACTTAACATATGTCCTAATAGGTCTTGCATTGGACATGAATTCTTGAACACTAGGACTAAATAACCTTTCCCAGAATTTAGAGTATAAACACCCTCTTCTTTTGATTTTATTCTTCCTATTTTCTTTGAAAATCATTTGAATATTGACAGTATCTACAATATGAAAATTTACCTATATGAGATACTCAGTCACCTTGTGATACCGTAAATTACAGGAGTCTAACAGTGGCTCTAGATGGGGATGGAATCTCCTTCAGAAGGTGTCAAGAACATCGTAGACTAGTGGCCTGGTCCATTGGGTTGATCTCAGATTATGCAACCAAAACCTTTGTGGCAAGCTTAAATCTGAACTCTCTGCAACTGAAGTCTAGAACACACTTGAATTGAAAACAAGAAAGAAATCTGAAACTAAAACTGGAAAAATTCCCAAAGTAATGAGCTTATTTTCACACCTACCTACCCTAATCTAACTTAGAGATGATATATACACTAAGTGAACTTGTTTTTCCAATATAACCAATCAAGTAAATGACTACATGATTGATTCTTGTTCACTTTTTTGAGCAGGCTGAAAAAACAAAATGACCACTCCCATCTTTCTTGCCATTGAACAGAAGTGTTCAAAATTTTCCTTAAATTCTACAACAAACAATCCATGGCATAGAATACCCCTTCTTTAAATGATTCTAAGAGGGCAACAAAAGGATCTTGGAAGAATAATTGGTCCTAAGGTTTCAAATAATAAGCTTCATCTAGGACTACTCTTGGCTCCAAGTTATTATGCTCAGGATCATTCTCATAGAGAATATCTAAACATTCTTCATGATTATCTCATATGGCATCTTCATTGTATACCAATATGTTGTCTTCAAGGAAATATGATATATCTTGACTGAGATTGCTTAATTCTTGTTTGAAGAACATCATTTTGATGAGAGAAAGTAATTTCTAGTAATAAACCTTCTTCAGAATGTAAAACAACTTCAGCATCATTTTTTTCTACATTTGTTTCTTCGTGATGAACGACTTCAGTACATAAAAAAGTAGTAGAACAAATAGAATTAATCTCCTGATCACATAAATATTGAGAGGTTGGTTGCATGCTTAGAGTGTGATTAATTTATTCTTCAGTTAAAAGAGGAGGTATTCTTTGTTTTCTTTGGATTGAACAACAATTGTTTTCTTCTTCTCATGCAGATTGACCATGATGCTGAATATCTTCTTTAGTTTTATACAAAGGAGCAGATGAATTATCATTTGTATCTGAAGAGAGATCATGGGAATCTGCTTTCATTTCTTGATTGATTTCATCTTTAACTAGATTCTCTTGCTCATCATGACAATTAGCATGGGAATGAAATCCATAAAGTGTTTCTAAGAGATCCTCATCTTTCATATCTTCTAGATCTTCATCAATACTTTCAATGTATTGTATGAAATCCTCAAAATGATCGCAATAGTTTTCCACTAATGACAAATATGTGGAATATTCTTTATAATTCTCACAAAACACTTTGTAGAAATATTATTAAAGAAAACAAGCTACCAAGGTTTAAACATTCATACCAGTTGTTATTATCAATCTTTTGTCGGAAAAAGACCACTTTAGATATGCATAACAAATAGCCCTAACATCAATTATGGATGCCAATATCTTCAAATCTGCAGTTAGTTTATCAAGACAAAGTTGCACAAATCCAGATCTATGCATAAAAAGACATTAAGCAGTGAAAATGAAATTTTGCTTCATGCATCCAATAGACAAGACAAGAACAATGTTTTTGAAATAATTTTTTATATTAAAGGGCACCTAAGAGGAAAACAAGAAAGTTGTTTCCAATCCTCCTCAATGGGATGGGTTCTTGAAAGTCCTCAGCACTTCAGACCTAAAATTTATCTCTCTTGTTGGTGTAGAAAACCCAGACAAACATAGAACTCAAGGGAAGCTCCCAAAGTGGAATGATAGAAAATTTGACAATGATAATGGCTCAAAGTCAGACCAAAAGCATAGATCCAGAGTGATCTAGTAGGCAATGAAAGGTGAAAAATGAATGGGAAAAACCTTCTATTTATAACAAAATATTAGGGTATTCTAGAACTTGGTGTATGAATAAAATATTATTAACCAAATTCTAGAACCACCTTTTAGGAATATTTTATTATATTTATTGGAGGGAAAAGGATTTTTGACTTGAGTTGAACCCTTTATTTATAAATAATAAATAAATAAATGATTTATTTATTATTTTAAGGAAATGGTGGAAATATAATTAAATAAATAATGATTTATTTAATTATTTATAAATTATTTAGTCAAATTTAACTAGGAATATTATTTAAATTAGGATTAAATAACTTATTCCTAGGAAATAATCAAATAAATAAGGATCTATTTAATTGATTTCCATGTTTTGGGTTAAATATGACGAGGAATAATAATTTAATTGATGTTTAACTAATTATTCCTTAAGGAAATATAAACAAATATAGATTTGTTTATTATTTCCTTTTGGGGTTTCCTGTTTAGACCATAAACTTAATAAAGGAGTTTTACTAAGTTATTTCACATAGTGAAAGCAATTTTACTTAGGGTACAATTGGTCTTACATTGTGTACTTGGGTCCATCTAATGATAATAGGTTAGATGACCAAAAAATGGTGTAACAGATTGCCCCCCAGCGTACGAGTGTTCGGAGAAAATCGTATGACCGAAGTACGTTGTAAGAACTCAATCACCAGACATCGAGGGGGAATTCAGAGAGAGAAATGTAAGGTAGTCTAATGTGCGAAAGGACTAGACCCTGAGGAGATGAGACTTACAGGTGCAACAAGTCTCTTTTTTATGAGATGGTACCTATGCTAAAGGCGGCGAGGGAGGCATACCTATGCCCGCTGAGACAAAGTACAAAAGAATAGTGCGTCTAGTAAACAAGGAACCGAACTAGAAAGTACATGCTGGCATAAACACGAGGCAGATAAAATATAGAATGATGAATCCCACATACATGTTGTGCCTGGGATAACAGCCAGGACTTATACAATAATATTTGAGTACATGAGATATAAATACAACCCAAATGCCCTCTATAAACGGGGAAGGGCTCTCAAAATCTGACTGATACATGCAAATCAAAGAGGTGCTGCAAGTGGATAAGGCCAGCTTCATCAAATATATGGAGATGCATCAAAGGCTATAATGAAGAGGTCATCCAGGCATGTGGGGGGCTACCTGCAGGGCCACCCCCTCATGAGGTTTGAGACATCTCACACATACCCGGGAATCACCAATATTTGCTACTATATCACTGGACCATCAAGTATACGGATCTCGATCATGCTGAAAAGAGCTGGAGCTGAGAAACAATCAAGTCAAACGGTAATGAGAAATCCCTTTGCCTGATCTGAGGGACCGATCAAGTGTAGAAGCTGGAACCAAGGTACACCGCCCTCTAAACCTGTCTTCTGGAGTGAATGAGCTGATGTTGGCAGAAGGAGATCTGCCATAGGTGAGGTAATAAGGGATCCTCAACTAAGGCATGAGAGAAAATAGTAGAGCGACTGACAGACTGACACTAATGATGATGATGAAATGGGGGATACTGAGTAGTGGATAGACAACTTCCCTTGCTAGAGCATAAAGGGCATGGATGATGTGGCAGCGATTGGAAAAATATTAGGAGGGATAGGGGAAATTGGGACTGAATGCCATCATGTGCGACACGAGAGAGGGACCAGGCAATGAAGGATGGAGGACTATAGAAGGGTACAAAGGGGCTCAGGATAGACTCCATGAATGCAATGATGACTCAACTCATATGCTCTAAACAAGGGCAATGCGATGGTGCTACCGCATATTAAAGGTCCAATGGGAGACCATAAAAACGTGAGTAAAAGAGGGTATCTCATGATGAAAATCAACACAAACAAGGACAAGTATGGAGGCAAAGTGGTGCCCCAAATACAAGTGTTGTAAGTGAAGATATCTGATTTGAAGGAGAAGTGAATAGAGCCTTCGTGGGGAAAATGTGTCCTAGTGAATTATCAAATCATGAAAAACTAATAGATACCCAGTTGAGTTCTCTGTGAGAGCTTTCCAACGGTACAGACGGTGTGTCAAACGGGCCTACAGTTTGGTCGCAGCAGGCGAAAGAAAAATTAGGGGTTTTTCTTCTAATAAGGCATTTTCCCTCCAAATGCATTCATTTTCTTGTGTAGCTGTGGTGAATATAAAGAGGAGAGGAGGCCCTAAATCTTGCAGCAATCATAGCAGACAAACCGACCATTGGAATCGATATTCGTCAGTTGCAGGTAAGAGGCCTAATCCTACTCTTTGTTTTTGATGGATTAAAAGTTTAGAGTAGGGTCCCAAATCTCAGGAACAACCCCTCCCTCATCTTTACGGCCGGGTCGCACTTTTTGGGCCAAAAACTACAACCTGGGAAGAAGGTTTTGGCTTGAAAAGTGAGACCTGTCCCAGGATTTGGCCAAAAAGTGTGACCTGTCAGATGAAGGTGATTTCAGTGCTGTTGTGGGTAGGGAGTCAGGTTTTGTATAATTGAATGCAGTTTTTCCTATATGTACTGACAAAGATGATGTGTTTGTGCAGAGATGGAAGATATATGGATCAAGTGGAGAGAGAGAGACCTGGGTACATTACAGTCAGAAATTCAAGCGGATCAAAGTGTCCATCGTGCATTGGCCAGGTTTGGGGTTCTGAAATTTGTGGAGAACCCTCTGATGAGAGCTAGGGAGCCCTTGTTGGCCCGAATTTTTAGTTATTGCGATCTATATCATGAGGTATTTATAGTGCAGGGGCACAGGATTGAGCTAACAGTCCAGGATCTGTATTTCCTGACTAGTCTCCCACCATTAGGGATGGTGGGAAATACACAGCCAGTGTTACCGCAGGGGCGTAACATCATGGAGTTTGTAGAGCGACATTGTCAACCAGGCCTCCGAGTCTAAGGGAATCAGATATCGATTGGGGATCTAGAGAGGTTAGAGACCCGTGTAATGGTGACAACAGTGTTGAGGATCCTGGGCAGCCAGGCACTCCATCGCATCACTGGAGGGCAGATGATGATTATAGAAAGTGTGTTGAGTGGGACCTACTATGGGTGGGCCCAGATGATGTTGGTGTCGTTGAAACAAAAGTTGTCGCTTTGCAAGCGGCAAGTGAACCATGATTGCACTTATGGGACTGTATTGTGCTCCTTTTTTTAGAAGATCCTGACCTTGCGACCTCGTGTACAGCTACCTGATGGGGTTTCGAGAGAACCCAAGATGCGTCGGTGGGGGTGAATACTGTGCAGAGGAGGAGGAGGGCCGGTCGGACGGGTGTTCCGACCAGATTTCTTTGCCCATTGGGATCAAATGTCGTTGTACATAGACGACTATCCCTATATTGGGATGATTTATTGGGGAGATTCGGACTTGCTACTTCCGCCTGGTCGAGTATGGGGGCCCGATGGTAAGTGAAAAGTAACTAATATTTTATGTGCATGTTAAATTTTATGAATAGTACATATGGTACTGATCCTTATACTTTTGGTATGCAGATATAGCTCCAGTGAAGCCAGCTGGATATATGGGACGACCCACAGTAGCAGGAACTACAGGTGCTAGTGGATCAAGAATGGCACAGAATGAGGATATGACCACTCTCCTAGAGGATATCCATCGTAGATGTGAGGGGCTATTAACCGGTGTTTCGGAGTGGGGTTGGAAAGACTTAGATGACCAGTACATAGAGCTATGTATTGGGCTACCCTTGGAATGGCGAGGTGTCATGCGGTGCATGGCGATGGCCGGTCAGACTGTGCGTGATCTAAAAGCTGCGGGAGCAGAGCCATTGGCTCGGGATCCTCCAGAGAGTGATTATATGTAGGGCAGGTGGTGCCTAGTGTGTATGTAGGGGCAAGTGGTGCCCCCCAATTTTTTAGTTTTGTATTTTGTAACATGCTATGGGCATGTCATATGTATTAGAGTATATGGACTCTAAAAACATGTTATATGATATATATTATGAATATGCATTGTGTTGATGATTTGGAATGTTATTGTCTTGTGTGTGATAAATTCTAGTCTAGAACATGGTTTGCAATGCTATCTACGTAGTGATTTTGTCTTCTAGGTACATGATTGAAAGTAATAAATCTAAATTCACGTATCAAAATTTTCACTCGTAAATATCATCTAAACAGGATAGGGTTATGCACATGATAGACACCATTGATTTGTAAGACAAGAAGCAAGGAATCTAAATGAACGTGCAGATGGAGGATGCAATGAGAAAGGGAATCGGCTAAGAGGCCACGTACTGCATCGTATTCGGCTTGATTATTGGTGGTAGTACCAATGCAGACCCCATTAGAAAGAATGAGGGTATGCAAGGGGGTAAAGATGGCCCAAGCTGTCGAGGCTAGATTCCAAGAATAGTGACTTGCCCCATCGGCATAGCTAATATAATGTGTGGATGGGAGGTCTTGTGAAATAGTGTCACAAGACAAGAAATGGGAAGAGGAAGAATAATGATGGTAGCGTGAGTGAAGGGTAGACATCAAATGACAAATAAGGGAGGGAGTAGTCTGGGTAGGAAGGCTATGACTCATAGACTGACTAGAGAGTGATGTATGAGGGCTATGGGATGAATAGCTGGTGCTCATGCTACGGATAAAATCATAGGTACGGATGGTATCATCCTGGTTATGGGTGAGAAAGAAAAGGTCGAGAAAACCACATGATGCTACAAAGCTACCTAAATCATCAGCATGGGAGGAAAGTCTTACATACGGATCGTCATGGGGGATGACGGAAGAACAAGTAAAAAGATGGTCAAATGATGTGGAGCCCAAGAAAGTTTCTGAAGGGAGATCAAGAAAAACAGACGGAGGGGATTCAGAGGGAATGTACTCCAGGGTCGCGCGGATGATGATACGTATAGGAGGGGGCAGCGGATTCCATCATCTCAACATCAAGGGGAGGAATGTCAATGGTAGCAGGGGGATCCTCGATTTGGCCTGACGTATACTGTTGAGTCTCAAATCTGCATCTTTCCTATACACCTTTCTAGACCTTTTTCATTCACCTAAACCTTCTAAGTTGTCAATATCATTGCATATTAATTGTAAAAGAGCATCTAAAATGGTTTTTAACTATGTTTTGTGTCTGTTGTTTGATTTAGATTTTTTCTCATTTAGTTGCGGAATCTTGCCACTTTCTGCAGCTGCTGCAACTTTCCGCAGCCATTTTGTGAAAGTCTATGTTGTAGGTGTCTTCAGGCAATTTGAGCCACATGGGCAAGTCAGAAATGATGTGGACATGGATCGTGTCCTATTGGCTCGGGAAAATTCACCTAAGGAGGCTGTGGTCAAAGGTGGCCAAGTGGAAGTCAACCGTAGAGTCCCACGGTGACAAGACTCTGTTTCTCATCACGTGAAGATTTGTATGACTGTTTCTAATTTACGGGAGACACATCAACACCTGTACACGGCTCCATAAGCCGAATCCAACATCCACTCTTCATAGATTTACTCCTCACCGCGGCCATGATGCTGGATCTCTGGATGTGATGGTTCACGTGTCTCTATCAGCACAAACTTTAGGGAATTAGTTATATCACCTTTGTTATAAATAACGCGTTTTCATACGCATAATAGTTAGCCCTCCATAGCTCACATGTAATGTAATTGTGTTGCTTAGCTTTGTCTTTCGTAATATCATTTCTCTGATATGATTTTGTTATTTAATATATAAGAAGACTCATTTGTTTCAAGAGTGAATTCGTATTTTGAAGATTACTGCTGCTAGAAATTTGGTGCTGAGAGGGCCCATACGACTCGAGGTTTTGTGCATTCTTTGTATAGTTTCTTGTTTTATTTCTTTAAGATTCATTGTGCCATAAGTCATTCACGTGTTTATACATTGCATCTTTCATGGTATTTATGCTTCATCTCTCGTTCCATAGTCTTTCATCGCTTACATCTATACTATTCATAATCTTTCATGTTTTTATGTTGTTGTTAATTGATCGGTGTTCTTGTTTCGAGATTACAAATAGGCAGCATGGGCATTTGCATATCTTTTGAAGCTAATGACATGGAATCAATATTGTTAAATGTCTTTGCTAATTTACTTTTTCATAGTTTTTTGTTTAATTCACGATCTTGCTTTGTTTATTTCGATCTTGCACATTTGCTTCGGTAGTTAGATTTAGATATATTAAATTGCTCATGTCATTTTCGGTTACCTCCAAAAAGCCATAGCTAGACTAATGGTGAGGGATTGAATTATGAGTGCGTAGTTTGATATTAGTTGTACTTTCACGCAAGTTAGAAAATATTAAATTGCCCATGTCATTTTTCGATTACCTCATAAAGCCATAGGCTGGACCAATGGTGAGGGATTGAAGTATGGGTGTGTGAGTTTGATATTAGTTTCTTTTTACGCAAATTAGATATCAGGTTGCTCAAGTTGTTTATGGTTACCTCAGCCATGGGACTTTGGACTAATGGTGAGGGATCCGAATATAAAAGTTGATGCTAATTTGATTTAGATTTACTTTGTTGCGAATTAATTGGATTTCTTTTTAAGCATAGTTTCTTTTGTATTTGGGCCGATAACAAGGATAATGAGTTTCATGATCGATGGTTTCATTGTTTGTTTGACTAGAATAGTGATGTAATGTTGCATTTCTTTGAAGAATTAATTTTTTCATTGTGTGTTTTAAATTCTTTTGAAGTTTGGAAAATCATTAGAAGGACATCATTGTCTTGAATATTTGTTCCATACTTGTCTTTTAGAATTTCATAAAAATCCAAAAACGACAAAAAGTAAGAGATATGAGTTATCTTGCACATATAGTGCGCTATGCTTCATCAAAACTACCGAATCTAGGATTGATAAATTAATCGTAGCAATTTTAGGACACACTAAATTGACCAAAAATTTTGAGCGCCATTGCTCAGGGAAGTGTAACTAGGTAGCCAATTTCTTTAAAAACAAAATAATAAAAGAAGGAAAACTTGATAACTTCTTGAAGTATGCTCTCCTCTTGCACCTAGTGTGACACGGAGGATACGGAAAAGAGAGATTATTGGTTCGGTAATTTCTTAAGTATGCTCTCTTCTTGCACACTAGTGTGACATCGGAAGAGTCGAGAGAGAATTATTAGCCCAATTTATTATTATTTTTTTTAAATGACATGCATAGAACAAGAGATTCTAGGGAAAGGTTATAGCTAAAGCTCAAGAGTTTGATGTTTCACAACTCCATCTTCTTCAAGGCATAGACAAGATTCACCACCATCACCTAAGCTTTAAGATTTTTGCAGAATTCAAGGAGCAAGCTGAGATTAGAGGATTTTCCTATACCACCTACTAAATCTCATTTAGAAAAGGAAGAGACTCCCTCTCATCCTCCCTTGATAGAAGAACCCGAGAGGACTTTGAAGAATCTAAAGAAACTATCATGGCGAGAGGAAATAATAGATGGGATTTGGAGGGTAGAGGTAGAGGTAGAGGAGGAGGAAACAATGGAGACAACAATGGTGAAGGTAATAATGGAAGAAACTAGGGAAGGAGACAACTTGTTTGGGATTCCCTATAGTTGATGAGGAAACTCATACAACGATGAAAAATATCTTACCATATGTCCTCCCCAACTTTTATGGATTGCGAAGTGAGGATCTGAAACATTTCGTTTGAGTTTGAAGTCGTGTGCCGAACCTATGAGCTATATGGAAGACTCTCAAAACTCAAACTATTTCCTTCAACATTGAAGGAGCTGCTTTGAAATGGTTCATGGGATTAGCCACCCAATCTGTAGGGACTTGGAATGATATGAAATAAAACATTTTTGGATATAGATACTTGGACTATTGTATGCCCCGCAATCACATGAGGATAGAGGTATTCAAAATGATGCAGAAGATGAAAATTTGGAAGATTTACTTGAAATATTTTCAATACAACTTAAAAAGAGAAAAGATGAGCAACTTAGCATGATGAAACCTTGAAAGCCCTCATATTAAAAGCCATTAGAGATGAATGGATAGATATTTTAAACATGATGGGGAAAGAGGAGGCATTTCTCAACTTCGACTTCGTGACATAATAGAACTATGTGTCCATCTCTCAAGAGGAAAATCTAAAACGGGGAAAAGGGCACTAGGGATCCTTCTCTTATTAGGGCTAAAAAATCTGCACGTTGGATCGGTAAGTAGGAGGCGAGATTGGTAATATGCTTGATGAATTCAAAAGCTGATATCTTAGGGAGCCTTAGTGAACAACTAGACACCCTTAAAATCCAAAACAAGCGAGAAAATAGAAATAGATGCTCTAGCCATATTTTATCAAAGAAATGTAGGGAAGAAACATGCTTTAAGGGAATGTCCCTTGGATGCAAAAGTTATAGAAACATGTATAATTTTCTCAGTAGAATCATGAGATCAGGGATTGTCCTTTAAATTTCTAGACTCAAAGCGTCTTTCAAGAAGACCCAAATTCGGTAGAATCTCTACTGCGTTTTGTTGCAAGAAGACCTTAGCGAGGGACGAAAAAAACTCAAGGGTTTAACAACCCTATGAATCTTCAAACCCCACCAAATTGGAATCCTTGGCAACAACCTTGGCCCCAACTATCAAAATCCATACTTCAGCCATGGGAACATGGGATGCAAAATCCTTATGGGAGATTTGCTCAATTTTATCAATATCCTCCATCTTTTCAAAATCAACAAGCTCTACAACTTCCAAACCCAAATCCACAACTTTTTCATTGCCATTTTCACAGCAACAACCTTCTCAACAAAATCCAAATCCTCAACTCATGACCTCGCTCATACCAACAAAAGACAAATCAACTTCCAACTCTGACCATTGCCCAAATCCTAACAATAAAAATCCTCGGAATACTTACATGATAGAAGGGACAACAATTTCCTACCTATATGATTGTTCTCTCACAATGATGTAGCAACTGGATCCGGTAGAGTTTCGGGAAAAAGCCTTCTATAGATGACCCAAAAGCAAGATACCCTCACGAGGAGGACTCTCTTGAAGCCAATAAGGGTTCGAGGAAGTATCTCTTCAAAACTCAAACGATTCAAAAGAGAAAAGTTAACACCCACAACTCCTATAGTTGAGCAGCACCCTGCATCTTCATCTACACACTCCTTTTCTGAAAGACACAAATTGACAAGGGGTGGAAAAACAAATCTTGTTGCCTAAATATGATTTTCTAGATGAATTGAAGAATGTTTGTATCAAGATTCCCTTGCTACAAACCATTCGATAGATTCCTATTCTAGCAAAAACAATAAAGGGAGGTTGAGTTTCAAAAGAACAGGGAAACTACTACGACACAAGAAGAATCCACGCAGTACAGGAAAAAATTAGAGATAATATGATGGGGAAAAATTACCATGCGAGGAGGTATGTAGATCCGAAGTCCAATTATCAAGACACATATAAATGGGATAGAAATTCCAAACACATTGATTGACTTAGTCTGCTATTAACATTATGAGTAGGACAGAGCTATGGATCGGCTAAAACTTCCTAACCTAACTTTGTACACACCTACTTCTACGCAACGCTATACGAGATCTGATCAATTATTAAACCAAATGGTGTATTAGAAGATATTTCAGTCTCCCTAGATTGTAGAATATCAGTAGATTTTATGATTTTGACTCCCCAAGAGTAATCTAGGAGGGCACCCCACTTATCTTGGGAAGACCTTATACGCACATGTGCAGTGCTTTTATTAGTTGTAGATAACTGGGGATATGTACATTTCTAATGGTAATTCGACAAAGAAATTCAATTTGTATCACTCCAGCCAAAAAGCAATCACGCAGTAGGAGACTAATGAATGGGTCGATGATGAGGACAGTATACAACCTGTCTTTACCATTTCCCGAGAAATCGGTGAGGATAGTCAAATTACCGAGACACATTAGAAAATTTTGAGACATCTTTAGAATACGACCCCACAATTTCGGTTGGAATACGAGCATATAGAATATTTATCATCAAGACAAATGTCTCTTTACTCTACTGGAAGAGTTTGGTAGTTCTACCATTGAGATTTTTCCAGGGAAAACATTGAATATCAACGAAACATTTGGAAAAGTCACAGTACAAGAAGAACTAATCAAATCTTGCAAAAACATTCTACGCATTTGCATGGGAGTATACTGGCATGAAAGGTATTGATCCTAAGACTTGCATCCATCATATCTATATTGAGGAAAAACAATAGACTAATCGGACAACTCAAAGAAGGATGAATCCAAATCTTAGGGAGATAGTGAAAGAAGAGCTCAACCTACTCAATGTAAACTTCATTTATCCAATTTGAGATAGCCAGATGGGTTTCTCCTTTGGTTATCAGTACCTAAAAATAATGGTAAATGGAGGGTATGCATTGATTATAGGGAATTGAACAAAGCAACTTTGAAGGATCACTTTCCTTTGTACTTTTTATCGATCGGGTATTAGATACATTAGCGAGGTAAAAGTACTTTTCATTTTTGGATGGTTTTAGTGGCTATAATCAAATTTAGGTAGCACACGAAGATCAAGATAAGACCACATTTACTATCCATGGGAACTTTTGCCCTATCGAGATGCTTCCTTTTGGGTTATGTAATGCACACGCAACATTCAAGGCAGTACTAGGAATATGCAGTCTAATCCATGATTGTGTGAGAGGTTTATATGGATGATTTTACGTTTATGGTAATTCATTTGAAGAGAGACATTAGACAATTTGGAAAGAGTTGCTTATTAGATGTAAAAGAAACAAACCTTTCATTAAGCCATGAAAAATGCTTTATGATGTTTACTTTGAAGGGATTGTTTTGGGACATCATATTTCGAGAGATGGGATTAAAGGTTGATAGATGCAGAAGTTGAAGTCATCTCCAAGTTACCTATTCAAATTGTCAAAGAGATGTTAGAAGTTTTTCTAAGATTTGCAGTTACTAGAGAGATTTATAGAAAACTTCACTAAAAATAGCATCTCCACTCTTCAAATTTCTACTAGACTTGTGAATTTAAATCAGGATCATGATTGTCAATCAACCTTGTAGAACTTTGAAAACAGAATATCTAAACTTTCCTATCTTGGAGAGGACCAAATTGGAAACTCCCTTTCCATATTTCTCACGGATGCTTGAATACAGCTCGCGGGAATCGTGTTGGGTCAAACGATTTAGTTCCTTATGCCATTTATTATACAGTAAAAATTTGACTCCCACAGAGTTGAACTATATTGTGGTAGAAAAGAGTTTTTTAGCTATTGATCATGCAATCAATAAGTTTAGACGCATTATATAACCAGGAGCTATGAAACTTTTATTCATATCTTGACCGATACTCGAAAATTAGATATTTAATGAAAAAAACTACAGTTACTAATGGACGAGTGACAAGATGGCTCTTACTTTGCAAGAATTCAATATTCTTTGTGTTGGATAGACCGGGGAAACAAAATACTGGTAGCTGATTTCTTGTCTAGGATTCGGAAATACCGAAGAAGATGCTCCTATAGAGGATAAGTTTCCTAATGAATACTTGTTTATAGGTAACTATTAAGACTCCTTGGTATCGCGGATATTGCTAACTATTTGGTTACGAGGAAGCGCCTTCACATTTATTTCAAGTGAAAAAAGCGAAAAATTATTCGGAGAGTTCAAAATATTCATGAATTTCTAACGAATGCATGTTTAAAAACGAGGGCTGGATCTTGTGAGTCGAGAAGATGTCGGGGAAGATGAGATGCCGATATCCTTGGGCATGTCATAATGAACACATACGTGACACTTTGCGGAACAAAGACGACCTATAAAATCCTCTCCTTAGGATATTATTGGCCTTCCACTCTTCAAAGATGCAAAACAATATGTCAAAGGTGTGACAGTATATGCCAGAGTAGGGAAACCCTACCCTTTCAAATGAAATGCCATGTCATAACCACGCAGTACTCATCGAACCCTTTGAAAAATGGGCTTTAGATTTCATAGGACCTATTAATCGACGCATCTAAGCAAAAAGTATATATTGGTTTGATGCTTGATTATGTTACTAAATGGGTAGAAGCCAAAGCATTAGTATACACTACTGAAAATTCTAGTTGTTCATTTTGTTTATGAGGATATTTTTTACTCGCTTTGGTGTTCGAAGAAATTGTGACGGACTAAGGAAAGCCAATTCACATCCAACTCTGGTGGAGAAAAGTCGACGTGGAAGAATACAAAATCAAGCATAAGAAGATCTGCTCCTTACCATCCGCAAGCAAATGGTCAAGAATGGAGTCTACCCGAGCAAAAGTTCATCGAAAGTATCATCACCAAAACTATGTTCATCTCCATAGAAGAGATTGGGGCGAGAAAGGCTTCGCGAAGCCTTGTGGGCCTCCGGAGAACTACATGGAGAAAATACAACGGGGACATTCTCCTATGAACTTTTTTATGAGGAAGGAAAGTCCACTGCTCCCCATTGAGTTCCAAGTCAAGACCTTCAAGATTGCTCGAGTTGATTGAGATGGATCTATCGGAAGCCCAAAAACATAGAGATAGAGCTGATTGAAACGAGCTCGATGAGATCGAGACAAGACGCAATTTATAGGTCCAGTCAATAGTTCAACTATCAAAGAGCTAAATGGCATGACAATTACATCAAAGAGAAGAAGTTTCAAGAAGGAGATTGGGCATTGTTATTTGATTCCAGAGTTTAAAGTATTTTCAAGGAAAATTTCGGACTCATTGGCTTGGGCCATATGAGATTGACAAGATCTTTAGCAATGGAGCTATATGAATCGAGACCGATTGATGAGTTTCAAACTCCTCTATGTGAATGTAGCCCACAGTTGAGAATTTTACCTTCATAAAGCCACTCTCAAAGAGAATTTGTCAAAATGTTTCAAGAAAATTATGCAAATAGAGCTGGATACGGAAGAATTCTCTTCTCCACCAGCCCTGAAACACTTTGTTCTTTTTCGAGTTAAAAAAAATAAAAAAATAAAAAAAATAAAAAAAAATAAAAAAAAATTGTATAAACGCACGAAAATACCAATCAGCTGATTGGCGGGTCTTATACGAAGAAAATGTAGGGGTGAAAAATCGAGGGAACACGACACCCTATATTTTCAAATCTCTCTTTCATTTCACAAGTTTTGTGACCACCCATTCCACTTCATTCCACTTCATTTGACTCCACTTCATTCCATTTCACTTCATTTTATCTATTTCATTCCATTTCACCAATAAAATTCTCTTTCATGACCATTTTCCATTTAGTCAATTGCTATCCGTTCATTTCCATTCTACCCAAATAATAGTTGTATTAGTCGCTTTGACATTGACATGTCTGTTTTCTCCGTGACTGTCTTGCAGTTCCATTTGACCAGACGATTCACGGCCTACCACTCCTGTTTTTCAAAAAGATGTATACGATGTTATTTCCCACAATCATGAAATCAAATGCTGAAGTATGAGGACCAATTATGAAGACATGGGGCATTCAAGATATCAATGAGCGAGCAACTAATTGAAGACCAAGGAAAAATGGCAAGGGAATTCCAAGGTATGAGTAAAAATTTATTTCAGAAATAGCATTTAAGCACATTTTTATATAGTTATAAACCATAAGCTCCATTATGTGCAATGATTGTATTAGCAAACTTCGTAACCACTCCATGATCTATGTGCTTACAATCCTCCCACACAATCTTTGCATTCATTACTCAAACGGTCCCATAATTAAACGCTTCGATCTTCACTCAAACTACGATACTCCACTTTGTGATGATGAAACGATGGTTGATTTGACTACGGCTTCTTTCGACGTAACGAAATCCGTAGTCGTTGTATAAACGTGCTTACATTTACTCTACTGACCACAAATTTTAAACAACGCTGTCGGGATGTGTTATACTCACTCCTATTGTTCTATTAATCTCACAACCGCATTTCGCACGTGCTCACGTAACCCTTCTCTATTACTGCTACCCCATTTCGTTCCTACTGTTATGCTACGGTCTGACGTATACGCATTCTACGATATCTACCCTCTGATCATCGTGCTCATTTCTGTTCATTCGGCAGTCCTACTTCCCATTGGACCCTCCTCCCTCATGTGAGAGCAAGTTTTTAAAGAGCGAGAAAGAAGGATGGGTAAGATTGTTGAGAGACGAGAACCCGGAGGACCTAAATTCATGGAAGGATGCACCCGCAAGTCGGGGGATATATTGAAGAAGAGCTAAAGTGACCCTACGGTTTATCAAAAATTTTAGAGGCTACCATAAAGAGAGGGTGACAAAAAGCCTTTGCAAGGAGTCTTTCAATGGCACGGAGGTGAGATTGGAGACCTTAAGTTTCTGAATGAATGAGGCATCTATGCATGTCCCTTACGAGAACTTCCTCAAGAGGGTGAACGTTGGTTTTAAGAACAAAAGCATTGAGTGATGAAGCACGGAGAATGAATTCCTACATAACCCCGGGTAATGGATGTAACTATTTTTAAAAGAGGAATTCTGTTCATGCTTTGAAAGGTGGACTACTTTAACTGCTAGTTGTTCAAAAATTTATGCACTTGTGGAAAAGTAAGATTTTGGGTCAATGTATATGTACATACCCAGTTGTTGATGAACTTTCTAGAATATTGGACCCTCAAAGTACTGCCCATACTTTTTTACATTAAATATTTTGAAGAAGATGATACGTATTTGTTCGAAGCATTTAGGGGATGTAGAACCACATCTATATCACCATGGTCTTGTGAAAATTTTGATTGAAAAAAGCGGTTAAAGAGAACAAGGACACATGGGAACAATTTTTGATCGAGAAATTTCTTTGAAGAACCCCAAAAATTCCTAAAGGTAGCACATCGAAGAAGGAGTGAGGGAGAAAAAGAACAAATGATGAAACTCAAAGTACTCCTACTACTCCAATTGAAAGAACTAGTAGGGAAGAGAAGGCTGATCAAAAGGAAAGAAGAAAGAAACCAAGGGTCCCAAAAGCCAATAACATCAAAGAGAGAAAAAGTATAAGGGCTAACATGCATCGAAACCCTGTCTTCCAAAGAAGATCATCCGAGATGTTACTCTGAAAGACTAGTTCACAGTCAAGAAGCAGTTCATCCATGGCCAAGCAAGAAAGAAGGAAAACAAAAGCAAAAATACGGTGGTCCATAGCGTGTGAGAAGAAGTTCCGGGCTTAAGGGAAGTTCAGAGGGAAAACACTACGAAGGACCCCATTTTATTGATTTGGGGAGAAGAAACATCTAAACAATCCCCGATTGACCATAGTCCATCTCACTCTCAATCGAGACGATTGAAACTAGTTCATTTCATTCTCGGTCGGACATTGAACATAGTCCATCCCATTTCTCGGCCCAGGAGACGTTGATGTGAGCCCTTCTCGGCCCGATTTTTGAAGAAAACTCTCCTCCCACGGCATTTTGGGGACAGCCCCAATAAAAGCGACACACCGATATAGACCCACAGCGACGAAATTATATGATTATATAGAATCTTTAGAAAAAAACAGAAGCTACGGGTCCCGGTACTTTGTCACTCTCAGCCTCACACTGGCACAAAAAAATGAACTAGTCCAATCAACGAAACAATAAGTGCTTTGAGCTAGAGTTAAATAGACACATTAAAAATGAAAATGAGACATTGAAGGAACAAAGAAAATTGGACAAAATCGTTCATGATAATACCATGCTACATGCAGGGACTATGGCGAGAAGAAACGAACGAAGGTGAAGAAGAAATGCAGGAAAGTTAAGCGAACGCGATTATCTATCAAATTCGGATGCTTAATGAAGAAGCCCATGATGTTAGCAGCCCAAGGAGGGAGAAGGAGAGAGTCGGATGATGCTTGGTACATAGAGAGTGTCAAGGCATATGTACCGAAGAAGGATTATCAAAATTTTGGTTGCATGAGGACATAGAGAAACACCTTCACAGTGGGGTATGTTGAGTCTCAAATCTATCATCTTTCCTATACCTTTCTAGACACTTTTCATTCACCTAAACCTATTACAGTTGTCAATATCATTTCATATTGAATTTGGCAAAAGAGCATCTAAAAATGGGTTTTTAACTATGTTTTGTGTGCTGCTGTTTGGTTATATTTTTGCTCATTTAGGCTGCGAATCTTGCCACTTTCAGGCAAGCTGCCTTAACTTTCATGACCATTTTGTGAAAGTCCATGTTGCGGGTGTCTTCGGGAAAATCGAGCCACATGGGCAAGTTAGAAATGATGTGGACATGTATCATGTCCCTATTGCTGCGGGCAAATTCACCTAAGTAGGTCTGTGGTCAGGTGGCCAAGTGGAAGTCAACTGGAGGAGTCCCCACGGTGACACGACTATGTTTCTCATCACGTGAAGATTTGTCATGTTGTTTCTAATTTACGGGAGACACATCAACACACAGTACTACTGGCTCCATACGTCGAATCCCAACATCCACTCTTCATATATTTTACTCCTCACCGCGGCCATGATCTTTGGATCTGCGGACGTGATGGTTCACGTGTCTCTATCGACCGGCTAAACTTTAGGGATTAGTTATCATCGCACATTTGCTGTATAAATACGCGACGTTTCATACGTATAATAGTTAGCCTCCATATAGATTTGTAATGTAATTAAGTTGCCAGCTGTGTAGTAATATCATTTCTCTATTATGACCGCATTTTTATATATAAGAAGACCTACGTTTCAAAGCGTAATTCGTATTTGAAGTCTTTGTTGCCGAGGCTGAGTGCGGAGGGCCTACTATGTTGAGGTTTTGTGCAATGCACCCAATATAGTTTCTTGTTTTATTTCTTTTAAGTTCATTGTGCCATAAGTCATTCACGTGTTTATAAATTGCATCTTTCATGGTATTTATGCTTCATCTCTGTTCATAATCTTTCATGCTTTACATTTGTACGTCCATAATCTTTCATGTTTTATGTTGTTGTTGTTAATTGATCAGTGTTCTTGTTTCAGGATTACAAAATAGGCAGCCTGACATTTGCATATCTTTTATTAATACTTTATGGAATCAATATTGTTAACTGCGCTAATTTACTTTTCTTAGTTTTTGTTTAATTCAGATCTGCTTTGTTTATTTTAGTCTTGCACATTTGCTTGAGTAGATTAGATTTAGATATATTAAATTGCTCATGTCATTTCAGTTACCTCCGAAAAGCCATAGTTGGACTAATGGTGAGATTGAATTATGAGTGTGTAGTTTGATATTAGTTTTACTTTACTGCAAGTTAGAAATATTAAATTTCTCATGTCATTCAGTTACACTCTCAGAAAGCCATAGAGTATGGACTAATGGTGAGGGATTGAAGTATGTGTAGTTTGATATTAGTTTCTTTTACTTGCCAGAATTAGATATCAGGGTTGCTCGAGTTGTTTATGATTACCTCCAAGAAACCATATGCGTACTAATGGTGAGGGATCAGAATATAAGTTGATGTAATTTGATTTTAAATTTACTTTGTTGCAATTCTTGGATTTGTTTTTAAGCATAGTTTCTTTTACGTATTTGACATGACGACAAGGATAATGAGTTTCATGATCGGGTAGTTCAACTTGTTTGTTTTGACTAGAATAGTGATGTAATTTCATTTTCTTTGAAGAATTAATTTTGTCATTGTGTGTTTAAAATTCTTTTGAGTTGGAAAATACGACTAGAAGGACATCATTGTCTTGAATATTTGTTTCCATACTTGTCTTTTAGAATTTCATAAAAATCCAAAAACGACAAAAAGTAAGAGATAGGTTACTCTTGCACATATAGTGCGCCACACTTCATCGACTACTTGAATCCTGGATTAATAAATTAATGTAGCAATTTAGGACACACTAAATGTGACCAAACATATCTTGTACTGAGGATGGGAGAGACGAGTTGATTTTGTTCAACCTGCGTACTCGCGAATGACCTCTAAAAGGATCGGTATCTGTGAGGGTGAGTGAAAATGGTGTGACCATGGACACCACATAGAGCACGGAGTTTTGTTGGTGCGAAGAGTCTTTGGGTTCTTGGCATCTGAGGGCGTGGAAGAAGCAGAGAAGGATTCAAGGGACAGGTAGACTCGGGGAGCACGCCACTTTAACCATGGGTTTGATATGGGGCAACTCAAGGGACAAGTATGGGTGGCATAGCGAGCGCACACCATCACACAAAGCCTGAGGCTTGGTGGGTGGAGGAGGATTAGGGTCGGTCGGGGAGTGAAGCCTTGTCTTTGAATGCCCCCTTGCAAACTTTCCTTTCTTTCGCAGTAGTTGGCACGGTAGGAGAATGGTATTGTTGAGTGGGTAAGCGACTGCTAGTGATGGAAGAAGCTAAAGGGGAATCGATTGAAGCTGACAGTGT
Organism: Pinus albicaulis; assembly: GCA_034641835.2. NCBI lineage: Eukaryota > Viridiplantae > Streptophyta > Pinopsida > Pinales > Pinaceae > Pinus > Pinus albicaulis. The sequence goes on along the minus strand of JAXQQM020072547.1, from coordinate 64,848 downwards.
TAAACAAGGTATGGTTTGGGAGTGACGGGTGAGGTAGAAAGCTAGAGGGTGGTACCCAGGGCAGGTATGCCCGGTTAGGTGGGGGAGGAAAGTGGCCATGATGGGGACTGAATAAGAATTTGAGAGGGGGAGCAAGGAAAGGTGTCGGTAGCGAAACCCAATGGCCGGAGGGGATGGCTCCAAGAGGTTTGGACACAGTGGGGCCGAGAGTCTGGAGGATAAAGGGGCTCTTAGGGACCAATGGTAGAAGAAGGGCCCCGGAAAGGAAGGAGTCTGGGCCGCTTGGAGGTGAGGGTTGGAGAGGTGCAAGTTGTGGCGGGCGAGGTTGAGGGATGTCGACTAGCCGGCGGGCCGCTTGGAGGTCGGCTGAGCGAGTTTCATCAGCTGCTAAACATTCGCTAAGTGTGGGATCGAGAAACAAGAGGAGGAGGAAGACCAAGGAAGGTTCCAAGCAGAGGAGGAGTCTTTGTAGGGCGTTTAGAGGGAGACACTAGTCAAAGAATCGATGGTTTGCTTATTGGCTATAGAAGAGATGGATTCGACTCAGGGGAGAGTGCGAGATTTTGGCGTCATGATATTTCAACTAGTCAATGGTGACTATCTTTCCTATTATGAGGAAACAAACATCTTGCGGTGGGACCACTGAGATGGGGACAGAGTAGACATGGCATAGGTGTAGGGTATGCCCAAAATAATGTTGTAATCAAGAGAGAGAGCGTCGATGAATTCAACATAAATGAAAACATTCTTGCAGGGAGTGATAGGACAATTACGGAGATAGGCCAATGGTGTGGGAGGCATGGCCATCCCATACGCAAAGGGTATTGATGGTGGAAGGGGCCATCTCAGAGGTCAAGTTGTTTCCAAAGCGAAGCAAACATCACACAGTGGATGCTCCCTCATCACAATACATCGGCGGCGTTGGGAATTACGGATTTTGGCAGGATTTAGAAGGAAACGGAAGCGAGGAAGGGATGGATGGTTGCGGCCGATGGGCATAAAGAAAATAATTAATTGGTCATCAACTGGATCTACGGCTCCCCATGGCGGATAGTAGAGGGTCTTCCTTTGAGAGGACACGGCGCGGAGGGAGTTCCGGTGTTGAAATGGTAGCCGGAGATTGTGCCATAGAGCTACTATGCTATGCTGAGATGGGCGACTTTCTGAACGAGAAGCGACATTTCGACGTAATGGGCCCTGTAGAATCTTGGTATGAACCTTAGCTTTGAGCTGATGGATCTACAAGGGACCATTGGGTGTCGATAGAGCTCTATAGGGACATGAAGATGGTGAGCTCGAAAGGAGACCGAGATGGAGCGGGAGGCATGGAGTACTGCGATATTCGAGTTTGAAGAGTTAAGGGTCGTGCGGTGAGAAGGTTCGTCAAAGTCATCCTTGAGAATGCGGTCCTCGTAGCTCGAACCATAAGGAGGGAGAGGTTGAGTGGTTAGCAAGGCATGAGGTGGTTGAGTAGCCATGGATCCTTGTTGAGATAAAGGGCATCGGTAACAGCACAGCTGGTTGAGAAATGTCAGTCATTTGGGGGAAACGATGAGTGGAAGTATGAGTGTCCACTTAATGTGGCACAGAGACTCCCACATATGCTACATGCAGTAGTAATAGGGAGGCAATCATGAGTGTAATGACCATAAAAAACGCAAGCACTGAACAAGGCTTATTGGTGTGAGAGAGGCTGCTCATGGCTTGGGATGAGAGCCTGTGGCTGAGTTAGCTTGAGAAATGTTAGAGAATCAATACTTGGAGGATTGGATCCATGATTACGGGGTAGATTGATTTTGAGTTTCCTTTCAGCTTTCTGTTGAGAAGGAGGATTAGTCATGCATTCTATGCAGATACTTGCCCTTACGGAGGGGGTAGTAGTTTTGTTGCGGGGGTTCGAAGGCAAGGAGGTAGAGGTCCAAACGTTGGAGGGCGGGACACCGGAGCTAGGGGTAAGGGTAAGGGTTAGGATAGAGCAACATTGAGGGTAAAGCGGAGGGTGGGAAAAAGAGGAGGCATGTCGTATCTGGATACATCGTTTACTTGGAGGGGGGAAAGTGCGTTTGAGGTGCGGCCCCTCTCGGAGGAAACCATAGTCCATAGGGAGGTTGGGCGTAGGGTATGTGAAGAGCACCAACAATATCATCGACAGGGTGAGATGCCCTTGGTCTGCATTAGCGCATCACCAGTTTGGGGAGGTCAAGAAGGATGGTATAAACATAACCAGATTGAGCATAGATGAGGTCATATTTCAAGAGCTATTTGGAGAGCTGACTTCTAACCGGTTTGAAGGCGGGATGCTGACATATTTGCAGATGGAAGGTAAGAGAGAACAAAAGGAACCAATCCACTATAGACCCAATCTTCAAAGGTCGGGAGCTCGACATAAGCTCGCTTCTTCTCCGCCATTCACAGACTATGAGCTGATTTGGCGAGTCGAAGATGATTGACGGAAAGAAGTCGAAGTCGGTACCCGGTATTCGTCATCGGAGAGGAGAGGCTGGAAATAACTATGAAAGGCTTTGGAGCAATGTCGCAAGGTGGTGGTAGGGAAGAGGTTGTCTAATCAACATACCATTTAGAAGCACTAAAGCGGTAAGCATGCATTGGAACAATCAAAGACCGATGGAATCATCGGTAATGGGAATTGGATAGACACCACATGTTGAAAGATCAAATATGGTTGGAGGGATCTTCTACTAGCAAGGCGCTTCGAACTTGGGAATGTCGCGAGGTGAGCTTGGTTGGAATATCCGGGCCAACTAATGCATCATGGCGAGATAGGATCATTGATCAAGTCGATTGAAATCAGAGAGAGCCCGAGACCAGCCATATAAGGAAGAAGAAAGGGGATAGTCGAGGTAGTTCTCGTGGTGGTTCCACTAGTCACGGAGCGGTGATAGGACCGGAGGTTCTTGCTGAGCATTGGGCCTTCAACCAAGACTATGGTGAAGGTAACGGGAGAGAAGCGAGTATGGGGGAGAACAAAAGAGTCGGAGAGAGAAGAGTCGAGGTGTAGACTGAAGAGGAGGGACTAACTCGATTGATGGAGCAGGGAGGGAGTAAGTCGACCAACCAGAAGCTTGAGGTTGAGGACTACAGAGGAATTCTCTAGGATAAGCGACTTGGAGGCGCAGTGATGATGACAGCACAAGGGAAGAAGAAGGACCATGGCGAGGCAGGAGGTGCAAGATCAAATGATGACGATGTCGAAACAAGGAGCAGCGGAGGGTGCGGTGTCAATTGATTTTAAAATCTTTGCTTGGCAATGTTAACCAAGATCTTCTTCACTTAGGGTCGGTGTAACAGTGGCGTGTGTCAATTTTAATTTTTTAAACCCGGAGCGTTTTGAGAGTAAAGAGAAAAAATTGATGTTCTGTAACTAAAATAAATCTACGAGGAATAATAAATAAGGCATGAAAATAAGCAAAGAAATTAACATATAACAATGCATCGATCTAACCCAAGAAAAAGGTATCTCAAAACTAGTCTACAGGAGAGGGAAAAAATCTAGTCAAAACACATGAAAAAAGGGGCCAATAGATGTAAGGTCGGGGAGAGTGGCGAGGATCTAAAGGAGAGATTGCTGAAAAAGAGGTGTAGAAAATGAAGTAAGAGACGGAGAAAGAGTTGTTGTAACAAGAGAGGAGGAAATACAGCTAAGTGTAGAAGGGACAAGGGAGGGTGACCCTAGAGACAGCCCAACAAAAGCAGTATGAGGTGATTTGAAATGGAGAAGAATGATGAAAGGGATCTGAAAAAGGAGGTATCAGATCGAAAAAGAAAGAAGGCTGAAAACTCTAAAAATTTAGAAGTTTGAAAAGCGACTACAAACTCTTCCCAAAAAAGTGGAGGGTAATAAAAGCGCCTAAGAGGCAAGATTCCCACTTGGATTGAGGTAAAGCAAGATTGAAACGAAGTCCTACGCGGGCGAGAGATAGAGGCTGAAAACCACAGCGAGAATCTTCGGACAAACCGGAAAAATTGTTGGAAAAGTGCAGAGAAAAAAGTCGTGGTCGCGAGGTTAAATCTGTTTTTCAATCCAAGTGGCAGTTTCGGGGCAAAAAAGTGCGATCCTCTTGCTTTAGAGGTAGTCGCTTGGGTGGTTGGTTTTCAGTATATCCCTCTAGAGCTCAGGTGCTTTAGAGATGAGCTTGATAAGATTAGCTATCATGTCGTACCACCAAAGATGGTATGAACATGTTCCATATTAGCTTGAAATAAATTGAAGGAATACAATAGAGAATTACCTCTTTGACAACTTTAGAATCCTTTGGAGAGCACTACGCAGCAAAGCAAGAGTCCTTCTTCACCGGCTCCAAATCTGAATCCTGCAATCAGTCAAAGCACCCGCGTAACTTCTGATATAACAAGTATTCTATCAATTAAATCAACAATAAACATCTAGATTATACACATCCGAGCCATTCATATCATACTAAAAAAATATTGAAATAACAATATAACATTAAGCATCGAATGGACAAAACGAACATAGTTCTATTGATTTTGAAAGAAGGAGGATTACAACCATCGGTTGTACCAAGCCCTCCTCAGTCTCCCAATCTCTCTTCTCTATCAAGTGAAGAAGTCCAAGCCAACAAACTCTCTAGGAGCCTCTTTGACTCTTGGCCTTCACAATGTCACACTATTCTCTATTCCACAAGTATACAAGAACTTTGAGCAATCCTTCGACCTTCAATTAAGAGCCTTCAGCTCCTTCTTATAGGAGAGGGAGAAAGCCATTGTTGCCCTTCTCTTTCCACTAGTTTGGAATGGAAAAGGCTTAGATGTTTCCTTTATCTCCATGCTTTTGCCTCTCTTGGAGTTCAGTCTTCTATGGCAATGACCAATAATGAACTGGTGCTTCTGCAGTTTCCTTTGTGCACTGACTCCTTTGTGAGGGAAAGTCGGAGATTCAAATATTTCTCCGTGCTCTTTTCCCAATTCAAACTTAAAACACGGGTAACGCGTCCCTCCAGTGTAAACAGAGCGTTGCCCTAGCCACTAACGTGGCCAATGTATTGCTTGACTGCGTTATAATGCTCTTGTTCTGTTCTATATATGCGTTATCCTGGCAGAAATAGGTTTAATTTAGGTCTTTGTACTTCTTCCATATTTGTCTTCCCCTCTGAGCTGATGAGGAGGTATTTTGACCTGTAACAGATGCCCCTAAAGTGTGAGGTCAGAGACGAAGACGATGGCCGAAATACTTTATAATTTGTAGAGAGAGAGAGATTGAAAGACTGAGGAAAACCTGAAACAACAACATATGTTAGAAAATATAGTATTTGCCTAGAGTCGGGCATGTCCCATGCTCAGTAGCTTTAAACAACATGATTTCTCTAGAATAGAGATATGAAGAATCTTTCCACCAATAGGCACAATGTGGAAGTGTCTGTCATAACAAGATCAGGCTGAAGAAGCTATCTCCATAAACAATATCGCAGCTTGGGGAAGGGAACACAACTTTAATGGTGTAGCCTTTTTCCCCAAGGTCTTGACCGCCGATTCACTTAAACTGCATATTTGTCAACATGTGAATGAGGGAGTTGTCGTCGAACATGTGAGAAATCGTCTGATTACCAGTCAATAATGAAAACTGTTAACAGACGCGAAGGTGGCCACCGATAATGATGATGGTCCCTAAGATGCCCAGTACAATCTAGCGAGTGTGAATAAAAGAAGTTGAAGTCGAACACTCGTAGAATCATTCGACCAAGAGCCAATGATGAAGACCCTTGATCAAACACAAGACTACCTGCCACTGATGTCTGCAAGTATCTGGGTACTGATGTGTTTCTGGATCAACTTCCTAGATAAGGTGTTGAAGTCGATAGGAAGTGATCTATTGAGAGGTAGGCACTGAGGCGTCCTACATCAGTCAACACGAAACGGAAACCAACTGATTTTGTTTATGATTTGAGATAAGGAAGAGTAAATGGGAACGTCAGACGACAAATAATTTCTGGCATAATGAACGGTTTGGTTGATAACAGGAGCAGTAGATAGCGAGATCCGCTTGAACAATAGAAGGCACTCTAGCAGGGTACTAGGCAGCTGAAGCGTGTTGAACACCAAAGAGTGTGTTAGGATTTTACCGGTGCAGGGACACTGGGAAATGAAGGCTAATACTCATAGATGGTAGGGTTCGGCTAACTGCGAAAGAGTTTTCTGGGAAGTGCCATGTTCAAGAATTGTGTCGCTAAATCGACCTTTTGAAAATGTACCAATGTAACGTAGGTAGTATCCATTTTGTCCAAATTTTTCCCGTCCGATTAAGTTTAACGAGTCCAGACGAGTAAACTCGGTGAATTTTTCATGTTTAGAGAGTCTGAAAAATGTCAGGAAAGACAACTCTGTGCCCCATCTGATTAGGTTTAACGAGTCCAGATGAGCAAACTCGGTGAATTTTTCATGTTTAGAGAGTCTAAAAAATGTCATAAAAGACAACTCCATGTTCTTTCTGATTAGGTTTAATGAGTCCAGACGAGAAAACTCGGTGAATTTTTCATGTTTAGGGAGTCTGAAAAATGTCGTAAAAGACGGCTCCATTGGGGTACCTTTGTCATGTCTTGATAACCGGGCACAGAAAAGGGGTAATAGTAAGCCCGAAACAGTTCATTTTCCGTTAGTTAGTCCATTGAATCCGGAAAAGTGAGAAATCTATGTTCAATGGACGTCTACCTCATTTTGTTATGAGTATGAGGAGACGAAGTAAACTCAATCTTCTTTGTGAAATTTTAACGAGTCCAACAAAGAAAACTCGGTACCTCCGTGAAATTTTAACGAGTCACGCGGAGAAAACTCGATACCTCCGTGAAATTTTAACGAGTCACGCGGAGAAAACTCGATTTACTTTTTCTGTTTAAAGAGCTTTGAAAAAGAGGAAAAGAATGGCTCCTTGTTCTTTGTCTCAATAGTTTAACGAGCCTGACAAAGGTGACTCGGGATTTTTTCGGTTTTATGAGCGAGAAAAAGATTCCTAAAAAGAATGCTCAGTACTTCTCCATAGTTTTAACGAGCCTGAAGAAGAAAACTCTAGGTTTTTCGGATTAACGAGCAAGAAAAGACCACAAAAAGAACGCTCGATGCCAACTTCGTGTAAGTTTAACGAGCCCGAAGAAGAGAACTCGAGGTTTTTCGGATTAACGAGCAAGAAAAATACCATAAAAAGAATGCTCGATAAAACATGAGTATGTCTGCACATAAATCTTGATCCCTTATTAGAATCATCAGTACCAAATCTCGAGAGTTGCGACATGTGTACAACGAGGAATCACGACTTTGCCGACTGACTAAAGAGAGTCATGCCCCAGAATTTGCTATAAGAAGGTCAGAAGACATTCATTTTCACTATTTTGAGTGCTGTGAAGAAGCTCTGGAGTGCAAAAGGGGTGAAAATTTCAGCTGACGATTACGGTCAATCCGGGCAACAATTTTCTATTCCGCGAGATCCAGGTAAGAGCTAGAACCTCCCGTTATCATTTAATTGCCAATTTTTTAGTTTTTGCTGGTTCAAAATTAGGAAATTTTGAGGCCCTAGAAAAATATTTGCGCCTAACGCGGGTCAGGAGTACAACAGCCGCGTTAAACGCATAACTCGTGAGGGAAGTACACGTTAGAACACTCTGTTTTGTATTATCTCCCGCGTTAGGCGCAACATGCTTTCTAACAATTCAATTTTTTCATTTTTGAAGTGGTCCAAGCAAATTTTAATCGGTTGGAAATGTTTCATTTTCAGGTGTTCAGCTGTTAATCATGAGTATCTGGCGAGAGAGAGAGCATGAGCGGGAAGAACGAGAGATGGTGACGGATGCGGCAAGCTTAATGGCTCTCCGGAGGTGCGGATTGCTTAAGTATGCCCGTTTAGAACTGATGAGGGGTCAAGAGGACCTCCTGAGGTGGCTGATCCAGCAGTGGGACGAGCGGCATCATGTCTTTCGGATTGTTGGCAACGAGCTCGCCATCGAAAAAGATGATGTTTAATTTTTGACTGGCTTGTCATGTCGTGGGGCGAGGCCCAATTTGACGGGGTCTAGAGCTGACCCTCGTTCCACTACTGATTTGATCCATGCGCACTGCATACGTGGCACCCAGGCTGTGAGTAACCGGATACCTATTGCACAGGTGACTTTGAGACCCTTGCGGCCTATTATATGGATGATTTTTCACTTGGCAGGCGCCAAGAGTTAGCATGTGGCTACCAAGGCCCAGATGCTCCTAGCCTTGGATTGTATGCAGCCTCAGGTTTTCGACTGGTGTGACGGTGTAGTCCGTCGGGTCCGAGCAGAGCTTACTGCATGCAAGACCCGTACTCAAAGAGAATTTGGGTATGGAACACTGATTGTTTCTTTCATACTGGAGCGGATACCACTGATGAGGCCCAGGATCCCAACAGCACCATTGGGTTCACACGAGCCGAGGCAGGCTCGGTGGGCCACTTTGCTTCCACGGACTGGAGAGGGTCCCGTCCGTCACTGTTTCGATGAGGGATTTTTTGATTGGCTGGACTCTCAGATCATCATGATTGAGGATTATCCCTATGCAGGGATGAACTTCACAGGCGATCCCGAGTTAGTCTTGCCCCCTGGCACCCAGTGGGGGCCCGATGGTAAGAAAAATGATCAGTGCTTTTCAAAGAAGTTGTTGTTTTTAGCTTTTGAATGTTTATGTAAATTTTTTTTTTTGTTGAAAAGGGGTGAAAATTAAGTTTTGACATGAAACTTTTGCTTGCTTGACACAGATGTGGCACCTGTCCGTCCAGCTGGGGCCCCTCGCCATGCACGGCGAGGACTGCAGCTACCCGGGGCTGGCGCACCTGTAGAGGAGGCGGAAGCCGGCGACGATGATGATACCCAGATTTTACATGAACTCTCCAGGAACCTGGAGGGTCTGAGTATGGGTATACCACCACTTCCTATGCGGGAGGTTCCAGTTCGTCTGCAGCGGCATACTGTGGGTGTGCCAGAGAGATACCTGGTTCCTCTGAGGAGGATAGCTAGAGCAGTTGTAAGCTATTATGAGCATCAGGCTTAGCTGTTGGAGTAGATGTATTAGTGTCAGAGCATGGCTTAGTGAGCCAAATTTTGTAAAACACCCGAAGTTTTGGGAGATTTTTCTTTCTTTTTGATGTTTACTGTGTACTGGACACGACATATATCTATATCTATATATATATATATATATATATATATATATATATATATTTTGGTGATTTTGTGTTTTTAAATTTTTATGCATTTTTTGATGTGATAAAAATATATGTACTCATGAGTAAATCTTTTACAATAAATGTGACAAATGCCAATCTAACACATAATTTGCCAAAGAATCAGCTAATGCATTAAATTCCCTAGGAACGTGCTCAAATGTGATTGTTTGAAATTGACGTTCTAAAGGTCGCACTCGTAAAAAATAACGTAACAACACAGGGTGGCGGACACGGTAATGATTGTTTAACTGCATAATGATGAGTTGGGAATCTAACCTGACCACTAAATCGAAGATGTCACGAGATGCCGCTTCCGTGAGGAGTTGGATCACTGACATGTACTCGGCCACATTGTTGGTGGCGTTACCCAGGAAGATTCCCCCGGAACCAAGAAGGTCCGACTCAGGAGTATAGAGAACCCAAGCAGCTGAAGCAATGTGTCTAGTGTGACGACTAGCACCATCTGCATACCCGACGTATGATAACGAATGTGATGACATCTGTGCGAAAGAAAAATATTACATGAGAAAAACACTTTAAACCAAACAAATAATCTAGAAGCATCAAAATAAAAATAGGCAAAACTTATATACATAAAATTACAAAGCATATGCCTAGTGTGAAACTAGGAAAAATACTTCTTCAGATAGAGCCCGTTGCGGGGCTCCTCGAGTGGAATTCCATTACAGTCCTGTAGTTCGTAAGCTCCTTTTGAGAGGGCTTTAGTAACGATGTAAGGACCGAACCATAAAGGTTGGAGTGTTCCTGCCCCCAAGAGGTCGTGTTTTTTATCATAAAGTAGAACAAGATCGCCCTCTTGGAAAGAACGAGGCTTGACAGATTTGTCGTATTGAGCTTTAACTCGGCGCTGGTGAGCTTCGAGTGCTAGTGTAGCATCTCGACGAGTTTCATCCAAATGATCGAGCGAGAGCAAGCGCTCTTCTGTGGCGGTGGTGCCAGGCAGGAGTTCAACGACCAGTTTAAGCGATGGGATTTCGCACTCAATCGGAAGTACTGCCTCCAGGCCGAAAGCAAGTTGGAAAGGTGTGAAGCCTGTGGCAGTTTTAACTGACGTTCGGTATGCCCATAACGCAGAATATAACTTTCGATGCCATGTGGTTTTATGGTTTCCGACCAATCGACGAATCATGGTTTTGAGAATGCCATTTACGGCTTCTACTTGACCATTAGCTTGAGGATAATAAGACGAAGATTGATCTTGTCGAAAACCTAGCATGGATGTTAATTCGGTCATCATATGATTTTGAAAATGAGATCCATGATCTGTGACAATCGATAGGGGTACGCCGAACCGACAGATAACCTGATTAAACAGGAAGAGAGCGGCAGTTTCGCCATCGGCCTTAAAAGTGGGAAGGGCTTCAGCCCATTTCGTAAAATAATCGACCGCAACCACGATGTAGTTGTGTCCGTTTTCCGAAGCGGGATTGCAGGTGACGAAGTCAATTCCCCATTTAGCGAAAGGACCGACGGAGATAACCGGGTGAAGGGGGGCAGGATGTGCGCGCATTTTCTTTGTGAAAATTTGACATGGATGGCATTTTTGGACTGCTGCAATGCAATATTTAAACAAAGTGGGCCACCAGTAACCAGCGCGCAAGATTTTTTGGGCAGTAGCTATGCCCGAAAGATGACCACCACATGCCCCTGCATGGCAGTCATTCAAAACGCGTTCTGCCTCATCGATAGTGAGACAACGTCGGAGAATAGTATCAACACCACGACGATATAGTGTATCATTTAGCACGAGGTAGTGCCTTGCTTGGTGGCGGATACGACGACGGTCATCAGACATGAGAGTTGGGCAGAAGCATTGAGTTTGTAGGTAGACTAAGATGTCTCCATACCAGGGGTCCGAAGAGTCGACCAAGTAGACAGATTCATCAGGGAATGGATCATGAGCTACCTCTGCCAGGTCGATTCTGGGAAGGTCCGATAGTAATTCGGCGAAGACCAGGGATTTCTTTGCTTTGGTAGCCGTGAACACCAAATCAAATTGTTGGAGGATGACGATCCATTTGGAATATTTCCCTCCAATAATTTGTCTAGACAAGATATGTCACATGGGATTCTCCAAAGCAATCACCGTAGTCTGTCGCAGCAATATATAATGTCGGAGCCGGGTGACGGCGAAAACTACCGCCAGAGAGAGTTTCTCCACATGTGAATAACGTAATTCAGGTCCAATGAGACCTTTAGATAAATAGTAAATCACATGTTCGTTGTCGTCATCGTGTACTTGAACCAAAACCATTCCAAGTGAGGATGGTGATGCTGCCAGATAAAGGAGAAAGTCGCGTGAATAATCGGGGGCACTAAGGAGTGGGGCTGAAACAAGTGCATGTTTTAAAGCATCAAATGACCATTGAGCTTGGTCATCCCACAAGTATAGTGTTCCTTTCTTCAACAATCGCATGAATCCTTTCGTCATCTCAGCATAGTTAACGATGAAACGACGCAAAAAGTTTGCCTTCCCCTGCAAGCTTTGGAGTTGAAGGATGGATTGTGGTGCCGGCAATTCAATAATTGCTTTTACCTTATCGAGATCAACCCTAATCCCGTGCTTGGAAACAATGAACCCTAACAATCATCCGGAATCAACCATAAATACGCATTTATGAGGATTCAAGCGTATATTGTAGAACCTGCACCTAGCAAAAATTTCTCTTAAATGAGCCAGGTGGTCTCGTCGCTTCTTGGAATGAGCCGGGAGGTCATCCAAGTACGCCTGTACAATATGTCGAATGTCATGAAAAGCATAGTCCATAGCCCGTTGAAAAGTTGCTCCAGCATTCTTCAGGCCGAATGGGAGCTTTTTATACGCAAAGATGCCCCAAGGACAAATGAAAGCAGTTTTATGCTGGTCGTCTTTTTCTATGGCAATCTGGTTGTATCCCGAGAATCCATCCATGAAGGAAAAAGATTCGCATCCGGCACAATCGTCGAGAATTTGATCAATGAACGGCGTAGGATAGTTGTCTTTTGGACAAGCGGCGTTCAGATCGCGATAATCGATGCAAACTCGAATAGTGCCTTGTTTTTTATCAACGGGAACCGGATTGGAAACCCATTCAGTTAAGGGAACGGGGTAAATGAAGCCAGCGTTTAAAAGTTTTTCTACTTCGACCTTAATGGTGGCTGCTTTGCGCGGGTGGACAGGTCTGAGCCGTTGCCGGATAGGTTTAGCATTGTCATAAGTCTTGATTTCATGCTCGACAATAGAAGGATCTATGCCGGGCATTTCGTCATAAGACCAAGCAAAGACATCGCGGAATTCTTTAAAAAGAGATGTGAAGGACGCAATTTCCTCAGGATTGCAGTCGGCTCCAATCTGAATATTTTCCACGATACCCGTTTTGACCGAGATATCGATGAGTAGAGTCTTGGAAAGATTACCCATGTTCCCTTCCGAATCGATAGTGTGGACAGTCGTATAAGAGGAGGGAACTATCTCAGGTTGGTCAAAAGACGGGATTTCAGTTTTTATCGCCTCCGAATCAATCGTCGAAGCGCGATGGTGGAACTCTCCCCAAGGTCGTTCTTCTAATGACATGATCTCTCAAATAGCTTCGTCTGTAGGCCAGACTTCATTGAGGAGATCCTTAGAGAGAACCGTGATGGGAGAGAGGGTCGTACCTGTGGTCGAAACCATATCAGTGGAGGGTTCAGATGCGACTTGGATGGCTTGGTAAGCCAACTCAACCGGCGAAAGCGACATCTGATCTCCATAGGAATCAATATCTGAAGGCGCCGAAATGATCCATGGGTCGATAGAGCCATCCGAAAAGGTGGATATCATTGCAACCGTGTTTGGGATCTGAGGCGGCGGTAGAGGAAAACAACCCAGTAGGGAAGATGCCTTCAGAAGACCGGTACTGATACTGACGTAAGAGTCAGGGACACCTCCTATTAGGGGTACAGAGCTACTTGGTAAAGTGGAATAATCAGGGGTGCAGAAGGATAGCTGGTCGACCATGACTATTTTCCCATCCAATGGAAATAGGATGAGTCGGAAGACCGAAGACACGATGGTGGTCATAGCATAAGACCAACTGCGACCGAGCAATAGATTATAGTCGAGATGACGCTCTATGACTTCAACGTCCACATTTACCGTTTTCCCACTCAGAGTGATGGGAAAGCTAGCAAGGTATCCTTTTGGTAGGAAAGTGTGGCCATCGAAAGCTTTGAGGGAATTCGATGGCGGGGTTAGAGTAGGAGAACCTAAATTCAGCCAGCAAGCTTGTGACATAACGCAGGTCGAAGCACCTTCGTCTATGACAGTGCGATGGATGGGTCTCCATTTCGACACAACCTGCACCTGGAATGCGAGTTGATGCGAGAGGCGAGGTTTAGCCTTTTCCATATCAAAGACTGCTAGCATGGAATCCTGGGGATCTATTCCACCAATGGCCGAAAGCAAGGCTTTCCTTTGTGCTGGACAGGTTTGTAATACTTCAAGTGCAGACATAGCCGACGGTGCCTGCGCCAAATATTCTACAATATTGTAGTTTTGGGCTGCACATGCAGAGGTATTATGAGTCGTGCATCGAAGTGTCCCTTTAGGGGGACGAATTACAGGTTCAACAGTAGGCCTTTCGATATGCAAATCGTTGGGCGGCGACGGATTGGAACTAGTTCCAGGTTCCTGAGCATCTATGGTAGGAGTTCCATAAAGCTTGGCGCGAGTTTGAAGGTCAATACTCTCGATGCCATAAATGGCAGATGGTCCTTCGCCGAAAGGATACGAACCACCATTGCCCCGTTGATGGGGTTGTGGCGGGTTGTCAACCATATGTTGATGTTGCTGCTGTTGATTGGGGAAAGGATTGTGAAGAACGACAGGTGTTCTCCCAGAATCCTTGTTAGCAATAAAATCAGTGCATTCCTGCAACCGAGGACATTTGTATGTCAAGTGGTCCTCCGCACAAATTTTACAAGGAAATCTCATGGGTTTATCCTTTCCTTTTCATTAGCAGCATTTTTCTGATTGGAGTTATTCTAATTATTCGACTGCTCTTCCGAAGAAGATGTTTTCTTCTTATTCTTCCTATTTTTCCCGTTGGTTTTTTGTGAGGTTTGCACCGAATTTACCTCAGCGGAAGGGAGAGGAGTCGTTTGATGGGGGGCGGTGGCAGCCGAGGATGGCTGGGAGGTTTGCCCCTGAGACTGATTGGTGGCTACACCAGAGATCGCGCCAACGAGACCATCGGCATGAGCTCCGGTTTTCTTAGTAGCCGGAGGGTTCGGGTTACCAGGGGCATGGGGGAGCAGATCGTAAAGCGTGCCGAATTGTGAATAGATTAAATCCAGGTGCTGGGCACGACGAATACATTGATCTTCTGTCACCGCACCAGAAAGGCCAATGTCTTTAGAGATATGGGGTAAAAGAGACTTGCAAAACCAATTTTCCAAGAGATGGTCCGGTATTGGCGCTTTGACAAGCCTCCTCCTACGTCTCCATTCATGAATATGGTCGAAGATGTGGGTGGCGGTGTCTTGGCGCAGTGATGTTAACAATTCTGTGCCGGTTTCCACTCTAATTGGTAGCTGAAAGTTCTTTAAGAACTCCGTCGCTAAAGCGCCAAACGTATTGATGGTGGCGCGTGGTAATTCAATGTACCACTTGGCGGCATTGCCTGTAAGGGTGCGGGAAAACAGTCGAAGGCGGACACTATCATCTACCATGGAATTGGATATGGACCACAAATGGAAGGTAGTGATGTGTGCGGCCGGGTCGTCCCCATGCTTCCCGTCGAACTTCGGGATATCAGACGGAATCTTATGAGGAATTGGAGGCCAAAGCGAGTTGTGGTTGATGGGGTCGTTCGTCAGCTTATGGATGTCGGGTATGTCCAAAGCTGCCAAGAATGGCAATTGTGGATTTTCCCCCGAGTCTAACCAAGGCAGTATGGGCTGACTATTGGGACCATAGGGTCCCCCCATCCATGTGTTACCAGAAGGGTAAGTGGGACTTTGATAAAAACCTCCCATAGGTGGAGGAGTAGGAACATACGGTTGTTGTCCATAGGGCATAGCGTATTGAGGGGCAAATGGTTGGTTGCCCCCAGCGTAAAAGTGCCCTCCCACTCCAGACAGAGGTTGGGGTTGGTTAGTCCAAATGGATGCAATAGAGTTTCCCGGAGGCATACTAGTATTTGCATAATTTGGCAACGGTATAGATCCTACACTTATGTTTGAACCACTTAAGGGGATAGTATTTACAATGGGTTGTCCCATTTTTCCTAAGGATTGCATAGGAAGAGAAATATTCCCTGCTACCTGTGTACTGATAACACTGCCCCCTGGTATAGTGGCCAGGGGGTTTGAACTCAACAGAGGGTTCCAACCGAAAGGGTTGTTAAAGGGCACCAAAGTAGTCGTGCTCGTGGGAGGAGCTACCGTGGTCCCCAACGTGGTCACGGTAGGAGTAGATGCCGAAGGGTTCGGTAAACCACTGACAATTGTGTTGACCATAGGGTTGGGGGTAGGCATATGTTGACTACTGGGGTTACCCAGTAATGGCATAGAACTGACCACCAGCGGGGAGGATGATGGCGAACCAGGGATGGTTGCCATTGGTATCGACCCCGTGGATACCGGTGGAGAAATAGATGTTGGTGTTGCCGCAGACATATCTTGGCGCGGTGGAATCTGGATTATCACCGGTCCTAACGGATCAGTGAGCGGAGGATTGTAATTAGGTACAACGCCTTCAGTGAAAGGGTCCTCCGAGAGTTCCGGCTGATAAGGGTCTATGTGGTAATCCAGATTAGTCAGAGGAGACTGCTCTTCCGTAGAAGGCCCGGGTTCACCAAGGTTCAATCTTTCCTCTAGGGTGAGAGGAGGTAGACCTTGCTGTCGTCGAGACAGACGGCGTGGGTCAGGGGACGCCACGGTGACCGGTTTAATTTTAACAAATTTTTTTAAAATGTGATGTATTATGAAGTCTCAAATGACAGTATCCACACAACTACTAAAAAAGAAAAGACTCTCTAAAATCAATCAGCAAGCAGCCAGTATAGGGTGCCCTGTCTGAGTACTACCGTTCACTGGTGATGAAATCCAGTCTCACAATAGCATACAGAGAGGGTTGGTCAAAATTACAGTTACGGTTACTCTAGAGCTTCGCCCGAACCCCAGACGATAGGTGTAAGCACTCTCGTGAAGACGAGTACCCTCCTAAAGACTGAAGACAGAGTAGGTCCGTCTATTTCAGGTACCAGGACAGCCCGTCCCAGTCACCTTGTGTAAGTCCCTAAAAGTATAGCCACTAAGGATACCTCAAATCACAGACACTATCAGGGGGGTCCACGGTCAAGGACAGTGTGCTATATGGGAAGAATACCTAGATCCCCGATCTAGTTTCAACATCCCCGAAGGGAACCCCAATATATAACACACCCACAGGATGCAGTCGAAGGCGGGCTACCTTCTAGTGCACCCAAGTGTTGTCTCGCACTGAGCTCCAGTAAAGGAACGGTCCCAATAATGTGAGTGCAGCAGGATTTCACTCGTTAATGACTCTAGTTTTCAAGTTTTGAGATCTTGGGTAGTTTTCTCACTTTCCTAACCCAAGATCCTAGCCTGAACTACTGTTTGTGTGAGCTCAAAAGAGTTATTAGATTGATTTTATTATCGCTTTGTTTTTAGTGTACTTTGTTATTAGTCTTGCGGAGGGGAAATGGACGTATGAAGTATAGTGAGACTCTTGACTCAATAAACCATGCAAAACATGCTCTAAATATTAACTTCAATGAAGAATGTTTCTACAAGGAGAGGTTTCTTTTTTCAATCATCCATGCACCAACATGTAAATAACACAGCTCAACTTTTAAGATTCAGACTTCTATCTACCTCTTTTAACAGTTTGTGAACCAAACTTTCAGAATAAACTCAGCTTAAATGCAGAAAAATATAAAAAAAAAATTTCTCTTTAAAAAAGTAAATGCTTTGCACACTAACTAAATAAGAGAAACAAATAATCAATGCCAGTTTAGCAGACAAGCACAGGGATTCGGTCTGTGAAAGGTACTGGTGGCCAAAAAACTCCACAGCTAAAACACAGTCACAGTAGTGAACAACAGGGTTTTTGGTTGGGTAACGCTCTGTCTGTGAGAAAATACAACGTTATAACGCACTGTATTTAAGCCTAGACCACGTTATAACGCACTGGATACACTGCATAGGTCGCGTTAACCAGGGAAAAGCTCTTCAGTTGGCCAGACAGGCACAGGATTGAACTCTGCAAGCGTTTGGTATGTCTACTGGGCATCAAAAAATGGTCGGAAGGATACTGAACAGAGGAGAGAAGAAATGAAGGAAGAAATAGTCCGGAAACTATGGGCAAAGTCCCCAGCAGAGTCGCCAATTCTGATTTAGGGTAAACTGCTTGGGTGGTTGGTTTTCATATATCCCTCTCAGGGCTTTCCGGTGCCCGAGGCAGACAGTAAGATTAGCTATGTTGTTCACAAAGATGACATGAGCATGTTCATATTATCTTGAAATAACTTAAAGGAATACAATAGAGAATTACCTCTTTGACGGTCTTAGAATCCTTTGGAGAGCGCTACGCAGCAAAGCAAGAGTCCTTCTTTACCGGCTCCAAATCTGAATCCTGCGATCAGTCAAAGCACCCGCATAATTTCTAATATAACAAGTATTATATCAATTAAATCAATTATAAACATATAGATTATACATATCTGAGCCATTCATATCATACTAAACAAATATTGAAACAACAATATAACATTAAGCATCGAATGGACAAAACGAACATAGTTCTATTGATTTTGAAAGAAGGAGGATTACAACCATCAGTTGTACCAAGCCCTCCTCAGTCTCCCAATCTCTCTTCTCTACCAAGTGAAGAAGTCCAAGCCAACAAGCTCTCTAGGAGCCTCTTTGACTCTTGGCCTTCACAATGTCACACTATTCTCTATTCCACAAGTATACAAGAACTTTTGAGCAATCCTTCGACCTTCAATTAAGAGCCTTCAGCTCCTTCTTATAGGAGAGGGAGAAAGCCATTGTTGCCCTTCTCTTTTCCACTAGTTTGGAATGGAAAAGGCTTAGATGTTTCCTTGATCTCCATGCTTTTGCCTCTCTTGGAGTTCAGTCTTCTATGGCAATGACCAATAATGAACTAGTGCTTCTGCAGTTTCCTTTGTGCACTGACTCCTTTGTGAGGGAAAGTCAGAGATTCAAATCTTTCTCCACGCTCTTTTCCCAATTCAAACTTAAAACACGGGTAACGCGTCCCTCCAGTGTAAACAGAGCATTGCCCTAGCCACTAACGTGGCCAATGTATTGCTTGCCTGCGTTATAACGCTCTTTTTCTGTTCTATATATGAGTTGCCCTGGAAGAAATAGGTTTAATTTAGGTCTTTGTACTTCTTCCATATTTGTCTTCCTCCGAGTCCTGATGAGGGGAGGGTATTTTGACTCGTAACACCTCTAGGCTAGGTCATAGGTTTTGGGCCGATAAGTGCTACCTGCAGATCCGAGATTCTCGGTGGCAGATTTCAGAAAAAGTTGTCGTCTCAGCTGCGGCTAATGTCTGTCACCTGCGCAATAGGGCCAGAAACACACGGAAGTTAAAAATTTTGATGTTTGAGGGTTTTTGAGGTGAAAAACACCATAAAAATAGGAAAAACAAAAAATGAAAGAGAAACCCTAGGGTCTGAAATAGTTGGATATGCAGGAATATATAAAACAATAGTGGTCGTTAAAGAAAACCTGTGTGGAGTTGCCAATTGTTAGTATGAATCTTTTTTCGGAAAAATACCACTTTAGCTACGCATAAAAAATAGCCCTAACATCAATTATGGCTACCAATATCTTCAAATCTACAGTTAGTTGATCAAGACAAAGTTGCACAAATCCAAATCTATGCATAAAAAGACATTAAGCAGTGAAAATGAAATTTTTCTCCATGCATCCAATAGACAAGACAAGAATAATGTTTTTCAAAGAATTTTTTATATTAAAGGGCACCTGAGAGGAAAACAAGAAAGGAGTTTCCAATCCTCCTCAATGGGATGGGTTCTTGAAAATCCTCAGCACTTTAGATCTAAAATTTCTCTCTCTTGTTGGTGTAGAAGACCCAGACAAACATAGAACTCAAAGGGAGCTCCCAAAGTGGAATGATAGAAAATTTGACAATGATAATGGCTCAAAGTCAGACCAAAAGAATAGATCCAGAGTGATCTATTAGGCAATGAAAGGTGAAAAATGAATGGGAAAAACCTTCTATTTATAACAAAATATTAGGGTATTCTAGAACTTGGTGTATGAATAAAATATTATTAACCAAATTCTAGAACCACCTTTTAGGAATATTTTATTATATTTATTGGAGGGCAAAGGATTTTTGACTTGAGTCGAACCCTTTATTTATAAATAATAAATAAATAAATGATTTATTTATTATTTTAAGGAAATGGTGGAAATATAATTAAATAAATAATGATTTATTTAATTATTTATAAATGATTTAGTGAAATTTAACTAGGAATATTATTTAAATAAGGATTAAATAACTTATTCCTAGGAAATAATCAAATAAATAAGGATATATTTAATTGATTTCCTTTTTTTGGGTTAAATATGACGAGGAATAATAATTTAATTGATGTTTAACTAATTATTCCTTAAGGAAATATAAACAAATATAGATTTGTTTATTATTTCCTTTTGGGGTTTCTTGTTTAGACCATAAACAACTTAATAAAGGAGTTTTACTAAGTTATTTCACATATTGAAAGCAATTTTACTTAGGGTAAAATTGGTCTTACATGGTGTACTTGGGTCCATCTAATGATAATAGGTTAGATGACCAAAAAATGGTGTAACACCAGTTCCTCGCTTTTCCTTCTAATGTTTCCATACACATATTCATGTGACAGTCCTCATGCCATTCAACTTTCAACTTCCATGAATGTATGTGAAATTTAATGAGATGTAAAAAAGCATCATCAACATTCTCATCTTGAAAAATAGAAATATTTATTTGCCAATTTACCTGAGGAATTTTGTTTGGGAAGCCTGGAATGTAATCTTTGTTCATTGGAGCATATCTCCTTGCAACTGATCCCATATTGAGCTTGTAGAGTCACTAGTGAATATTTATTTCTAGATTTGCCCATTATGGAGGCTCAGTGAAATGGAAAAGCCTTGTAGTGTTTGACTTGTTGGGAAAAATACCGAGGGGGGGTGGAATCAAGATTTTCACAAGTGATATTCAAACTTTTTACTTTTCATGTTCTGAAAACCCACACTTTGGTTTGTGTTTTCAACTAGCTTTATACACGCTGGAGAGTCCTTTCATAAAACTCGCGTATACACAGAGATCTAATTATGCCATTAGTTCTTCACTTATATCATTCCAACATTCATTTATTAGATGTTCTATAAACAGTAAACTTGTGCAGTAAGAACAGAATAAACCATCACACAAAGCATCACACATGAACACCAGGATTTTTAGGTGGAAACCCAAGTCGGGAGAAAACCACCGCTGCAGTTGCTCAGCCTTCAATATTTTAATATAGAGAAAACATCTTACAACATATGTGCTGGTGCAGACTCCTACCAGCACGCAGGCACCCACCTGCGCTCGTTTACCAGCCTCTCCTGGAAGGGAGCTCCAACCCCCTGACTCGTTTACCAGCCTCTCCTGGAAGGGAGCTACAACCCCTTGCTCTTGTTTACCAGCCTCACCTGGAAGGGAGCTACGACCCCCTGACTGAAGGCTACAACCCTCAGCACCTCTATGGACCACGTTTCATCAATTTTCACACTGGATCCAAAGCTTCCTCTAGGACACCACTTGCAGGCCACGTTTCATCATATTTTCAGACTGGACCCACTCCATACTTTTAAGCACAATCAACCATGAAACAAATACATATAACTCACTGACAGATATCAGTAAACCAGTAGAACAGATCAGACATTTCTTACCACAGACTTCAGCAAACCCTAGTTTGCATACGCGCTTTCCTTTCACTGATGTCGCGTATATACGCGCTTCCGTTCACATAAACTAGCGTATACCTCTGTACATATTTCATTGCGCATACACGCTTTCTCTTCAGCGAAGCCGCGTATATACGCGCTTCCTCTGCGACGAACTAGCGTATGGATCTTCAACCATTACAGAGCTGCATACTTCTTCAGATCAGATATTCAGTTCAAATTCAACCCTTTACTTCAGACAGATGTTCGCCTCATCACAGATCTAATCACTTCATAAACAGATCTAGTAGATACAAATACATTTCAGATCTAGATCCCCTTCTTCATCATTTTCTTCATTGGTGCATCATAGATTCAGATCTATCATCAAGCCTTTACCCTTTCCATACAGATATACTTCACAGAGAAGTATTCATTCAAGCTCATACATCTTGCACCCACACTCATGATTTGCACAATGAATTTCTTCTCCTTATATAGGTTTACCCTTTTTCAATACCATGAGCCCCTTTTTCAATACCATGAGCCCAAAACTACATTACTTCCGATGGTATTCCTGGACGGGGTCATTTAGACGAATCATTACCTAATACAATGGGTCAATACCATGGTGGTTACCCCTGGTTTTGCACTTTTTGAGCGCTTTTGCCCATACGCGACTTGGAACGTTCTTTTCCGCGTGCATACGTGACTTCCCCTAGGACAATCCGCGTATGCCTAGAGACATACTCTTTTTCATCATAGAATTAGCACATGCTGAATTCCTTTCTCCATTGCCTTCTGTACACACTGTAGATACATCATATTTAGTTCATCAAGACATATTCTATCAAGCACAACTTCATCAAGTAAGTTGCCATCATCTTCATCAAGTGGGTTGCCTTTCAAGGACAACACTCAGCATCATATTGCTAGCAAACATCATTTCATATCAGATTTACATCATTTACCAAGTCCAACAGGTCAAGAATAACTTCATCAGGTGGTTTGCCATTAAGGACAACACATGTCAACAATCTCATGTCTTCATCTTCATTCAGTGGGTTGCCATCAAGGACAACACTCTGCATCATATTGCCAACAATCTCCCCCTTTGGAATTGATGGCAACCACGATGGTGTTTGGTTACCACAACAGATAGGTACATTAAGAATACAATGACACCATGTCACTCTCTCCATTTTTGACACCATTCTTTCTCTTCATTCAAACACCATGTCACTCTCCCCCTTTGACATCAAGGGCAAAGGGTGGAACAAAAACCAACATACTCTCCCTTTTCTCCACATGTGGAAGAAGCGTTCTGCAGATCTGATATATACTGAAGTGACCAAGCTCCCCCTGAGTTCATGCTGAATCTTCAAACATATTTTCCAATAAAGTATGTGACTCTATGAACTTTCTATCACCAAAGACTCATACTTACATCACATATCCAACCAAGTGAATTTACATATGAGACTCAAATACCCAACCAAGTGGGTTTACAAATTTGACTCAGCTACCCAACCAAGTGGGTTTACAAAATTTGACTCAGCTACCCAACCAAGTGGGTTTACAAATTTGACAAGTCCTCACATGACTGAATATTACAATTTTACATCATGGGTCTTAACAAGACCTTTTCATCAAATTAAAAATATGACTTTAAGACCAACACCAGAAAAACCTCAAGAGAGATCATATATCAGAACCACCATAGTGCCAACAATGCATTATACTTAGCAAAGCTAATGCTCCCCCTGAATCTGTGCATCCAAGCATCCTTTCAATATGACTAAGGCTCCCCCTTAGTTTGTGCATCCTGAACACTTTCACCAACAAATCATCAAAACATCTTCATCAAATCACTAGAAATAGAATTATGAGAACTGGAACACCACCTGAGATACCAGACAGTATCAGAGATACCAAAAAGCACTGCAGCTGTGCTGAGGAGAGCTGACTCCAAACTGAAAAATGTCAGCAATCAGACATACGCGGTTTTCTGTGCATGAACTCGCGTATATACGCGACTGTGTTTCAGGAAACCCGTGTATCCAATTCCATCTTCTAAATTTTAACCAGATCTGATCCTCTGTGAGAAAAAGACAGTGTTCAGCTTCTTTTGAATGCTTCCCTGGACTACAGATAGATAGAACAGTGCAGTTGTGTCTTCAAGTGTCATCCAACGGTTGTAGCATAAGCACATTAGTAACCAAGCCTTCATATTCTTTGCAGCATCAATACAATCTTTCCAAGAGAGATTATCATACCAAAACAACATCTTCAAATATGTGTCAAGCAATCATCCATGTGGTCCAATATCATCAAGACCTTCAAGATTTAACATGAAGTAACATATGTAGGCAAAAGATCTCAACCATAGTAACAAAGCTTTGCATGATTTATTTCTGAATCAAACGACTTCCAACTCATCCATGTGTGAACACAAAAGATACTTTTCAGTAAACCGAGATCAAAATCTCATCATAATAAACCATGTACCAAGTCATCATTAAGCATGAGTATCACAATAACCAAGAATAAGCAGTCATATTTCCAACAATGCAATCATTAGTATTCAACCTGCTGCTCCCCCTGAACTAGTGCTCCTCCTTAACTAGTGCAACCTGAATACCTTTATCAGCAAGTCATCAGCAACAATCTCTGCATGATCTGTCCTTATCTCTGATTTATAAGACTTTCATCTCAGCAACGAATACTCTTCATCATCAAGCAACCAGGACTCATCCATAAACTTCAACATAAGTAACCAAGTATCATGTCATCATTATTTAAAAATGAGAAATTAAGCTGATATAGAGTCAATAATACAGTTATTAACAATCAGACTGTTACTCCCCCTGAGCCTCTGCTCCAGATCTTCAGCTAGCATATAAATTCTCTTATCATCAATGCATACGCGACTGTGTCTGATGAAACTCGCGTGTATACGCGAATTTTGTTAATATAACCCGCGTATGGAAAGTGAAGCATAGAAAATTTTCATCTTCCTTCATTTCCTCCTGAGTTTGTACCTTCTGTACCTGTCCTTTCCACATCAGATGCGCTGTCAGAAGTAAACATAACCAGAATAATCAAATCAACCATGAGAGTCATCATGCATTGCTCCCCTCGTGATGATACATTACTAAATCTCATAATGTATCCCACATCATTCTTGCAGTCAATAAGAAAAGTCAGCTTCAGAAGCGGATGACTGCAGTAGGGTCAGAATTCCCTACGTTTCTGATCGGTTCTCCATCTTTTTCCAAACTTGCTTGAACTTCCTAACTGTGTGTTGAAAGTTGTCCACTTTCTCAGATCTATTCAACCTGCATTCCTTTTCTACATGTCCATACTTGTTACAGAAATAACATCTCATGTGTCCAGAGAAATAAGCATAAGAATCATAATGAGTATTTCTAATCTTCCTTCTTTTACAATCAGCTGCTTTATGTCCATACTTGTTACATGAAAAACAATATCCCTTGAAGAAACCAGAGTACCTTTCTATGTAGGAACTGTTTGTTTGAGGCTGAAATGATCTGCTCCTGCAATTTGCTGCAACATGCCCATGATTATGACATTTAAAGCATTCAACTTTATTGACTAATTTCCTTTGAGATTTCATCATTGTTGGTTGACCTTTTGTCTCTTTCAACACTTTAGGTTTTGCATTGTCATCCTCTGAAGTTTTAGCACTTCCTTGTGAGCTAGATTCTCCTTTAACAGTTTCATGGAAACCAAGACCAAGTTTGATAGTAGGAGACCTTTGATTACTCAAAATATTGTCCAAAATGTTAGTACTATCTTGAAACCTCAAAAGTTTAACCTTTTCTTCTAATTTACCTTTGAGAATGTTTACCTCAACCTCCAAGGCTTGACATTGTTTTGTCATGCTTTCTTCTTTCCTTCTTCCATCTTCTACTTGATCCTTCAGATTTAGAATCTCTTCTTTCAACCAATTTTCGTTTTCTTCACATGTTTGTTGCAACTCTTCATTCCACAAGCTTTATTTTTCCGGGATTCTTAAAGAGAGATGAATTTCGTATTAAGTCTTTTTTAATTCGATTGGATGCATAAGTATGAAACCTTTGATACTTGTCCACCTGTTCATTTAGCATTTCTATTTGATCTTTCGTTTGTGAGATCATCTCTTTATAGATAGTTTCTTGCTTATTGTATGAACTTTGTAGTTCTTCTTCTTTAATCTTGAGAGCTTCTTCTAGATCCACAACTCTACTTTCACTATCTTCACCAATCATTGTACCAATGAGACAATCAGACCCAATCACTATCCGATTCAATTTCTGCACCATGTTTTCTTCGAGAGATCTCCTTTCTGTTTTGTTAGGATCTCTTCTTTTGCTTTTGAAATGGAGCACTTTCCACCATGTCTAATTCAGAGATCACACTGACACTTGTCACTGGTCTCCAGTTTAGCAAACTTCTCCTCAAATTGTTTCTTCATGCTTTTCTTCATAACATTTGCATAATGACCAACTTTTCCACGCTTAAAACATTTGAAGGGAAGCTTACCTTTGAATCTTCCAGTACCTAGTTGGAGCTTTCTCACGAAATTCGCTTCTTCTTCATCGGATATATAGCTGGATTATTTGACAACTTCCTTTTCCTTTCCTTTTGTAGATGCCTTAAAAGCAGCTTCTCTGATTTGGGAAGGACCTCCTTGTCTCATTTCAAAAGCAGTCAGAATACCATGCAATTGAACAATAGAAAGAGTTTGCAGATCTTGCCTTTCTTCAATAGCCGAAACTTTAGAGTCAAATTTTGAAGTCAAAGATCTTAAGACCTTTTCCACCAGAGTAGTATCAGTTATGGTTTCACCCAAATTTCTCATCCGATTTACAATATCATCTAGACGAAGAAAGAAACCGGCAACACTTTCATCACTATGCATCTTCAAATTTTCATATTCAATTCTAAGAGTTTGGAGTTTTGCACTTTTTACCTTTGTGTCTCCTTCATAGCTTAGAATGATTTTGTCCCATATTTCTTTTGCTAAATGTAGCTGCATCACTTTAGCAAATTCTGATTCATGCATGCTTCCTAACAAGACATTTACTGCTTTGGCATTGATTTCATACTTCTTCCTTTCTGCTGCATCAGTAGGAATACTTGCTGGGTATTGATAACCTTCTTCCACGATTGCCCATACATCTGCACCAAGACTTTGTAGATATGCTTTTTTTCGTACCTTCCAGAATATCAGATTGCTTCCATTGAATAGAGGTGGCTTTATAGACATTACTCCTTCTTGACTTCCCATTGCGACGGATCTCCTTTAAGCGATCAAGCTTCTGCACAAGGACCAGCTCTGATACCAATTGTTGGGAAAAATACTGAGAGGGGGGGTGAATCAGTATTTACAACATATTCAAACTTTTTAATTTTTCATGGTCTAAAACCCATACGCTACTTTGCTGAAGCCAACTAGCGTATACACGCGGATATCCTTCATGAAACTCGCGTATACCCAGAGATCTAATTATGCCATTAGTTCTTCACTTACATAATTCCATCATTCATTTATTAGATGTTCTATAAACAGTAAACATGTGCAGTAAGAACAGAATAAACCATCACATAAAGCATCACACATGAACACCAGGATTTTTAGGTGGAAACCCAAGTCGGGAGAAAACCACCGCTGCAGTTGCTCAGCCTTGAATATTTATTATAGAGAAAACATCTTACAACATATGTGCTGGCGCAGACTTGACCAGCACGCAGGCACCCACCTGCGCTCGTTTACCAGCCTCTCCTGGAAGGGAGCTCCAACCCCCCTGACTCGTTTACCAGCCTCTCCTGGAAGGGAGCTACGACCCCCTGATCTCGTTTACCAGCCTCTCCTGGAAGGGAGCTACGACCCCCTGATCTCGTTTACCAGCCTCACTTGGAAGGGAGCTTCAACCCCCTGACTGAAGGCTACAACCCTCAGCACCTCTATGGACCACGTTTCATCAATTTTCACACTGGATCCAAAGCTTCCTTTAGGACACCACTTGCAGGCCACATTTCATCATATTTTCAGACTGGACCCTTTCCATAATTTTAAGCACAGTCAACCATGAAACAGATACATATAACTCACTGACAGATATCAGTAAACCAGCAGAACAGATCAGACATTTCTTACCACAGACTTCAGCAAACCCTAGTTTGCATACGCGCTTTCCTTTCACTGATGTCGCGTATATACGCGCTTCCGTTCACATAAACCACCGTATACCTTTGTACATATTTCAGAACAGATTTTACTACTCATACGTGCTTTCACTTCATAAAACATGCGTATATACGCGCTTCCACTGTAATAAAGTAGCGTATAGATCTTCAACCATTACAGAGCTACATACTACTTCAGATTAGATATTCAGTTCAGATTCAACCCTTTACTTCAGACAGATGTTCGCCTCATCACAGATCTAATTACTTCATAAACAGATCCAGCAAATACAGATACATTTCAGATCTAGATATTCCGCTTCATCATTTCTTCATAGGTGCATCATAGATTCAGATCTATCACATCCCTGTAGAACTTTTCCATTCAGATATACTTCATAGAGAAGTATTCATTCAAGCTTAGACATCTTGCTCCCACTCTGATAATTTGCACAATGAATTTCTTCTCTTTATATAGGATTACCCTTTTTCAATACCATGAGCCAAAACCACATTACTTTCGATGGTATTCCTGGACGGGGTCATTTAGATGAATCATTACCCAATACAATGGGTCAATACCATGGTGTTTACCCCTGGTTTTTCACTTTATGAGCGCTTTTTCCCATACGCGACTTGGTATGTCATTTCCCACGTGCATACGCGACTTCTCTTAGACAAATCCACGTATGCCTTGAGACATACTCTTTTCATCATAGATCTAGCACATACTGAATTCCTTTCTTCATTACCTTCTGTACTCACTGTAGATACATCAGATTTATATCATTAAATAGGTACATCAAGACATATTCTATCAAGCATAACTTCATCAAGTAGCTTGCCATCATCTTCATCAAGTGAGTTGCCATTCAAGGACAAAACTCAAAGATCATATGGCTAGCAATCATCATTTACCAAGTCCAACAAGTCAAGAATAACTTCACTGTGGTTCTACATCAAGGACAACACATGTCAATAGTCGCATGTCTTCATCTTTATCTGCCAAAGGCTGTCATCATGACAACACTCTCGCATCATATTGCCAACATGACTTCTCTTCACCATCAAAAGTTAAAACTAAAACTTGAAGTGAATTCTTGGAGAAAGTCCCCAGTGGAGTCACCACTATGTTAGTGCTTTGTAATTCTGAAGGCTGAAAACAGAATCCCGGAGGGCCAACATCAAAACCACTTCAGGCCTAGTATCTAGCCTTCCTAGACCCAGAGAGGGATCTCTCTATTAGATATACCTTTGTTGATTTGGAATTTTAGGCTATATATTAGTGCGCAGGGGTTTTTTAAAATTTGTGGTTGAGACAATAGAAGAGGGCCATTAGGCTATGGAGTCAAATAGGTGTAAACATATTTATATGGATGAATAACTGAGATCATGTGTGACGAGGAAAGCTAGTCATGTAAATGGATCTTTACAGTTTGTGAAATGGAAAAGGAGAGGAGATTAAGGTTCAAAATGAATGCAAAGCAAACCTTATCTGAATTCTACATTCAAATTTCAGAGGAAAACATAGATTATTGTTTCAAGACTGTGCAGGGTGCTGGGTGACAAATCCTGAACAAAATTTTCTTATCAACAATAAATAAAGAAACAACATGTGAAACTATAAAATGACAAATTACATGGAGAAAGCAATTCACCACAGGTCATAACACAAGAATATTGAAAACAACATAGTCTTTTCATTCATCCAAAAAAAGGTGTTTACAACTAGATGAGCATTTTACAATGGTTTTCTCCCTCTCTCGGTCCTTCTCATGTCCCTCTACTGCAAAAATGGATGCATTTTTTAACTAAAACTTAAGTCGGTTACTCTATCTTCTTCATAGATCGTCATTAATTACATTAAAGCTAAAATTGGACAAGTGGAACCATGCAATGGCGGTGATAAGATAAATCTGACAAACACTGCCTGTGGAATTAACGTCGACAATCTGTTATTGATTGAAAAATGATTAAAATCTATCTAGTGTGATGCCGAAGAGGCAGAGATAAAAAAACACTGACATCAGGCTCTTCTCTTTCAGAAAACTATTGTTGGATAATTAAATCTAATGTTGCGCTAGTTGGTTCAACTGATCTGATTGCTGTGCTGGCTGTCATGATGGCCATTCTGTTTCTAACTGCCTTTGTCTCTACTACACTGGTTATTGTTTCAGTTTGAAATAAAAAACCCATCGCTTCATTTATAAATGGCACAAACCATGTTTGAATTACTAGTCATCAGAGTGAAATTCCATCGTAGAATCTGGTTGGTAGAGTGGGTCGATGTGGAGGAGTGGATTGGTGGACAGATGTGGAGCAGCAGTGGTGGGAGTGGTAGGTGGACGTGGAACAGCGGTCAATTGGAAATTTGAATAAGCGTGATGGTTTTGTTTGAACAGAAAAACCACTTTCAGAGGGGGGTCGGGGCAATGAGTGGTATCGAAGAGGAGGGTGCGAAATAGTCTAGGAATGACACATTGCACTATTAGTGGTATTCAATATTGGTCATTTCGGAACCCCCCAACCCCCCGCCCCCCCCCACCGTGGTTAAAGTTCAAAGAGTGAGGGGGGGCTGGAAAACGTTAAGGACCGTTGGATGGAGAGTGAGGTGTGGAGATGGTGGAAACGTGATGATTGATTATCACTAACGTAATGTCTGATGTGACAGTTAGGTCAAGCAAATAAATGGATGGTGGGGGTATAGTATGAGAGTTAGGGTCGTAGGAAAATGAGGGTTTTCGGAGTTAGGATAGAGGAAAGTGTGGTGCTTTAGGGATTTGGGGTAAAAAAATAGGGGGCTTGGGACTTAGGATAAAAGTTAATATGACTTAACATATGTCCTAATAGGTCTTGGACTGGACATGAATTCCCGAACACCAGGACCAAGTAACCTTACCCAGACTTTAGAGTATAAACACCCTCTTCTTTTGATTTTATTCTTCTTATTTTCTTTGAAAATCATTTGAATATTGACAGTCAAGTACAATATGAAAATTTACCTATATGAGACACTCAGTCACCTTGTGATACTATAAATTAGAGGAGTCTAACAAAGGGGATAAATTAAAAAGAGTATTGGGAAGAGTTAAAATAAAACCTTGATTGAAACTTGTGGAAAACTGATGGTTTCTCCTTGATAACAGTACCTTCAACCGTGGTTCAGATCTAATCATGAATTCAAAGCCTTCAACAATTTGACACTAATAATTAGAGTAAACTCTGCCATTATGCCGAGTTTGAGTTTACAACATCGATTTGGTGGCTTTCGATAAGGCGTGAGCCTGTTGAATAATGGACTAGCCATTAATGGCACAACGACTTGTTGGTGGGAGGTGATGTGATTCGATGAAGTGGCTAGGCAGGAGCAGATGTGGCGCCAATGGTACAAACAACGGTAAAAAAAAATTCATGGCGGTTTGGTGGAAAGCAAAAACAAATTTTTGGAGGGGGTGAGAGTGATGACGGTATCAGAAAGGGGGGTGCGAAGTATTATGGGGGCGCCATGTGGCAGAGTCGGCGTTAATGGATACCGCCCATTTCTTGGAGATAATCCTTGTAGGGTCATAAGACCAAGTGAAACTGTGGCTAAAACCCATCCCCTTCAGTATCTTATCTGCCTCTTCTCTTACTGCTCTACTATTACAGATGAAAGGCCCAATTTGTGCCTTGATCTTGAACTGAGCCTTCTTCTTTGTAGAAACAAATTGGAGCTCATCTGCATCTATCATATGCCTTATGTACTCTAGTGCAAAGACCCTCATGGAGAGGAAATTTGGAAATTTTTAAGGGGCTATTTCACTCTCATAGACTCGAATCTCTATGTAATTTTGGTATAAGTACCAATCTGTTGTTTTCACTTGCTCTGTTAGCTGCATGGTTTTCCTGATTTCTTCACTTATCCTTGGCTCTGTTGCATTGTTGAGTGTGTTGATGGCTGGATGCACAAAAAAATCCACAAAATCCTTGTATGTATAGTTCTTCTAGTCCTTCAATAGAAAATTGGTCTAGAAAATGACAGATTGAGGCTCAACATCTTCATTTGTGTTGGTCATCTGAAATTGAAATGTGCTGGACTGGAAATAAACAAACATATACACCAATACATAGGTGTATTTGAAAACCTCCTCTGTATCAAACTTTAAAAATTGTTCATGAATGGCATCTGCAAGAAACTGAGCAAAGTTGAACATGAATGTAGGTTTGGCATCTAGGGAAAGAATAGATAAGAAACCAATCATGGCTTCATCCACCCACAAATCAGTATGATACCCTAATAGATAATACAAAACAATAACAATGTGATGGGTCCTTTCGGGAAAGATAGATGAAAGATAGGGTGGATTCTTGGTAGGCATTGGTGCATCAATGGCCATAGAAAGCTGCAAAGTTTTGGCTCTACTGGAAAAGTCAAGTTTCTGATAAAGTTCCCTACGGGCTTCATAAGAGAAAGGAACTGTTTGCTCAGGAGTGGGGGCCTGCATCATTTGCTGGATGGATTGGGCATTAATGGTGAGCATGATTTCTCCTGTTTGGGTGACTATGATTCTCTGATTAATTCCATAGCTAGATTGGAATTTTTGAATTAACTTTGGGCAGATATGGGTCTTGGGGGAGATGTAGTAAGGTAGTTTAGTGTCCCATAGGCCAATGTCATTAGCTTCATCGAGAAATTTATCCTCGAGCCAACAGTAGACATCGAATAAATTGAAGTCTGACTTTGTCTCATGGATTTTATAATCGTTGTCCTCTAGAGCCAAGTGATCCAGGTTCACTTGAGGGTAAATGACCATGGGTTTAAGAGGCTCCTAGTCTTTCTTAGGAGGCATTTCGTATTATGTGATTAAATTTAACTGGTCTCCTTCACTTTATAAGAAAGAATGGGAATAAGGTAAAGGGAATCAAAGAAGGGGATATTGGGAACTTTTGGGAATCAGTACTGGGGAGGGGAATCATAAACTAGTGCCATGATCCATTGGGTTGATCTTAGATTATGCAACCAAAACCTCTACGGAAAAAAACCTTCAAGATGAAATATAAACTCTCTACAACTGAAGTTTGGAACACACTTGAACTGAAAACTAGAAATAAATATGAAACTAAAACTACAAAAATTCCCAAAGTAATGAGCTTATTTGCACACCTACCTACCCTAATCTAACTTAGAGATGATATATACACTAAGTGAACTCTTTTTTCCAATATAACCAATCAAGTAAATGACTACATGATTGATTCTTGTACACTTTTTTGAGCAGGCTGAAAAACAAAATGACCACTCCCATCTTACTTTCCATTGAACAGAAGTGTTCAAACTTTTCCTTAAATTCTACAGAAAACCATCCATGGGATATCATATTCATTCTTTAAATGATTATAAGAGGGCAGCAAAAGGATCTTGGAATAATACTTGGTCCTGAGGTTTCAGATAACAAGCTTCATCTAGGACTACTCTTGGCTCTAGGTTATTATAATTAGGATCATTCTCATAGAGAATATCTAAACATTCTTCATGATTATTTGATATGGCATCTTCATTGTATGCCAATATGGTTTCTTCAAGGAAATATGATATATCTTGACTGAGATTTCTTAATTATGTCCAAAGACCACCATTTTGATGAGAGAAATAAATTTCTAGTAATAAGCCTTCTTGAGAATGTAAAACAACATCATCATCAATTTGTTCTACATTTGTTTCTTCATGATGAACGACTTCAATACATAAAACAACAGTAGAAAAAATAGAATTAATCTCCTAATCACATAAAGATTGAAAATTTGGCTGCATGCTTAGAATCTAATTAATTTCTTCTTCAGTTAAAAGAGGAGGTAGTATTTGTTTTATTTAGATTAAAAAAAAAATTCTTCCTCTTGTGTAGATTGACCATGATGTTGAATATATTCTTTAGTTTTATACAAAGGAGCAGATGCAATATCATTTGTATCCGAAGAGAGATCATGGGAATCTACTTTCATTTCTTGATTGATTTCATCTTCAACTAACTTCTCTTGCTCATCATGAAAATTAACATGGGAATGAAATCCATAAAGTGCTTCTAAGAGATCCTCATCATTCATATATTCTAGATCTTCATCAATACTTTCGATGTATTGTATGAAATACTCAAACTAATCACAACAGTTTTCCACTAATGACAAAGATGGGGAATATTCTTTATAATGCTCATAAAACACTTGGTGGAAATATTATTAAAGAAAAAAAGCTACCAGGGTTTAAACCTTGATACTAGTTCCTCGCTTTTCCTTCTAATGTTTTCATAAACATCTTCATGTGAAAGTCCTCATGCCATTCAACTTTCAACTTCCATGAATGTATGTGAAATTTAATGAGATGTAACAAAGCATCATCAATGTTCTCATCTTGAAAAATAGGAAGATTTATTTGCCAATTTACCTGAGGCATTTTTTTGGGGAAGCCTGGAATGCAATCTACGTTCATTGGAGCATATCTCCTTGAAATTGATCCCATCTTGAGCTTGTAGATTTTCTAGTGAATCTCTATTTATTTATTTTTCTACCAATGGAGTCACTAGATGAATGGAACAACCTTCTGGTGTTTGACTTATATTCACCATCAAAATTCAAAACTGAAACTTGAAGTGCATTCTTGGAGAAAGTTCCCAGTGGAGTCACCACTATGTTAGTGTTCCATAATTCCAAAGGCTGAAATCAAAATCCCAGAGGGCCAACATCAAAACTGCTTCGGGCCTAGGATCTAGCCCTCCTAGACCCAGACAGGGATCTCTCTATTAGATATAGCTTTGTTGATTTGTAATTTTAGGCTAGATATTATTTCATAGGAATTTGTTTGAAAATTTTTGGTTGAGATAGTAGAAGAGGGCCAGTGGGATATGGATTCCAACAGGTGTAAAAAGATTTAAATGGATGAATAATTGAGATCATGTGTGACCAGGAATGCTAGTCATGTCAATGGATCTTTACAGTTTGTGAAATGAAAAAGGAGAAGAGATTAAGGTTCAAAATGAATGCAGAGAAGACATTCTTTTAATTCTACATTCAAATTTCAAAGGAAAACATAGATTATTGTTTCAAGACTGTGCTGTGTGCCCGGTGACAAATCCTGAATTTTTTTTTCTTATCAACAATAAAGAAAGAAACAACACGTGAAACTAGAAAATGACAAATTACATGGAGAAAGCACTTCAGCATAGATCATAACACAAGAATCTGGAAAACATCATAGTATTTTCATTCATCCAAAAAAAGGTGTTTACAACCAGATGAGCATTTTACAATGGCTTTCTCCCTCTGTCGGTCCTTCTCTCATCCCTCTACTAAAAAAATGGATGCATTATTTAACTAAAAATTAAGTCAGTTACTCTATCTTCTTCTGAGATTGTCATTAATCACATTAAAGATAAAATTGGAGAAGTGGAACCATGCAATGGTGGTGATAAGATAAATATGAAAAACACCTCCCATGGAATTAATGTCGGAAATCCGTTATTGATTTCAAAATGATCAAAATCTTTCTAGTGTGATGCTGAAGAGGCAGAGATAAAACAAAACTGACATTAGGCTTTGCTCTCTTAGAAAATTGTTGCTGGATAATTAAATCTGATGTTTCATTGGCTGTTTCAGTTGATCTGATTGTTGTGCTAGCTGTCATGATGTCCATTATGTTTCTAATTACCTCTCTCTCTACTGCACCAGTTATTGTTGTAGTCGAGTTTGAAACGGAAAACCCATCGCTTCCTTTATAAATGGCACAAACCCTGTTTGAATTACTGGTCTTCAGAGTGAAATGCCATCGTAGAATCTAGTTGGTAGAGTGGGTCGATGTGTAGCATTCGATTGATGGATGGATGTGGAGCAGCAGTGGTGGGAGTGGTAGGTGGACGTGGAGCAGTGGTCAGTTTTGAAATACGAATAAGCGCGACAGTGGTCATTTTTGAAATTCGAATAAGCGCGAAAATGTTGTTTGAATAGTAAAACCGTTTTTGGAGGGGGGTGAGGGTAGTGAGTGGTATCAGAGAGGGGGGTGGGAAATAATCTAGGAATGACATATTGTGCTGCCGACGGTATTCGATACTGCTCATTTCGGACCCCACCCCCGTGGTTAATTTTCGGAGAGTGAGGGGGGGCCAAAAAATGTTAATGACCGTTGGATGGAGAGTGAGGTGCAGAGATGGTGGAAAGGTGATGGTTGATTAGCATTGACATGATGTATGATGTGATGGTTGGGTCAAGAAAATAAATGGATGATGGGGGTATAGTATGAGAGTTAGGGTTGTAGGAAAATGTGGGTTTTCAGAGTTAGGATAGGGGAAAGTGTGGTGCCTTAAGGATTTTGGGTAAAAAAAATAGGGGGCTCGAGACTTAGGATAAAATTTAATATGACTTAACATATGTCCTAATAGGTCTTGGACTGGACATGAATTCCTGAACAATAGGACTAAATAAACTTTCTCGAACTTTATAGTATAAACACCCTCTTATTTTGATTTTCTTCCTATTTTCTTTGAAAATCATTTGAATATTGACAGTCAAGTACAATATGAAAATTTACCTGTATGAGATACTCATTCACCTTGTGATACTGTAAATTACAAGAGTCTAATAGAGGGGATAAATTAAAAGGAGCAGTGGGAAGAGTTAAAATAAAACCTTGATTGAAACTTGTAGAAAATTGATAATTTTTCCTTCATAAACGCAATCCTTCCTTCAACTGTGGTTCTTTGTGATCTAACTGTGAATTCAAAACCTTCAATAATTTGACACTAATAATCATAGTAAACTCTACCATTATGTTGAATTGGAGGTTAAAAGAGCAATTTGGTGGCTCTTGATAAGGCGTGAGCCCGTTGGATAACAGACTGGACATTAATGGCACAACAACTTGTTGGCGGGAGGTGATGTGATTGGGTGAAGTGGGTAGGCGAGAGAAAATGTGGTGCCAATGGTACAAACAATGGTAAAAAAAAGAAGCTATGGCGGTTTGGTGGACAATAGAAACAACTTTTTGGAGGGGGGTGAGAGCGGTGAGTGGTATCAGAAAGGGGGGGTGAAAAGTATTATGGGGGCACCACATGGTAGAGTCAGCAGTAATGGATACCTCCCATTTCATATCACCCCACCCCACCCCCACCTTCCACCCCCCTCGTCCCACCCCTACCACCCTCCCCCCCCCGCACACCATGGTTAAAGTTCGGAGGTTGAGGGGGGGCCGAAATACGTTGTAGATTGTGGGATATAGGAAGATTTGCAGAGATAGGGGATAAAGTGACATACAGTTAATGCAGATGGGACATGTGACTAGACGGTGGGGTCAGAAAATAAATAAGTGTGTGGGGGTAGTATAGGACTTAGGATAAATTAAAAATGCAAGTGTTTAGGGGGTGGGGTAAAAATGATTAATGAAATTCTCGGGACTTACGATAAAATTAGACATAAGGTATGCCTAAATAATTTTGAGATAATAATTCAGTCCCCAAACTTTAGAACATAATCCTTTTTTCCAATATTTTGAGTGTGTACTCATCCTCTATTTTTGACCTTCTCCCATCATAGGAAATATGATATTTTGATGTTGTGCCTGGTGGAATAAATTTCAGCTTTTCCCTTCATTATTTCTCCTTGACTTATGTACCTACCCAAAGTACAAATCTAACATTTTATTTTCTTTTTAGGGTGCATTTAGACTTGCAGACCCTGAAATTTTTTTCTTTTGAAATTCTAAACTAACCCATATCCCTTATTTCTCTTATTGGTTTAGATTAAGCTATTGAACCAATGTCATTTTATACCTATCTACTGATAAGAAAAGATTAGACAATTTGGAAAATCTTCATTCTCTAACATATCAACAAAAATTCAAAATTGTACAATCATGCTTAAATTGTATGATTTAAAAAGCTTTTCTAAAGAGTAGTGGCATTTTTATTTGCAACACTTTCAGAACTATTCATTTTTGTGGGGTTTTCTTTTACTTTTTTTTACACCCTCTTTTTCTTTTTTCTTTTTTTTTGTTTATTTTTCTATTCTTTTGGAACTTCTTTACATATTGATATATATATACAACATGAAAATCTGGAAGGAAGAAATATTCAGGCACCTTGTGATACTGTAAATTACAAGACTCTAACATGGTGCATAGGTAGAATGACTCTATGGAAAATTTTGTAAAAATGAAGATGAAAATATGACTCCCAAAGGGCTCTATGGTAAATGTGGATTGGATTGGGCTCTTGGGCCATCCACTTCCATCCCATGGTTGGAAAAATCGAACAAAAGAAAATAACATCCATGACATAGGCACTCATGTAAAAGGGGGGTATTACCCTAGAGGAAACACTTCTTTTAATTATATAATCCATTATACTTCTGGCCAAATTATCTGACAGGATATTTGCCCAATTCAGAATTAAATAATTGACGATTGCATCAATTAATGGGACCCAATCTACATAAAACCTAGTATTATTAGGCTTTGATAACAATCTATACAACATACCAACATCATAGCAATAAGGGGAAGGAATTTGTGCTATAGGGTACATATCGAGTTTGTCCTGTTTCAACTTTCCTTGGTAATCGTTACATTCCTTTATAACTTTCATCAAGTCTAGATTTTTTTTTTAAATCTTTGGACAAAAGCTTTGTCATACTTCTGCTGTAGGATGGGTAAGTGGTACATTGTCCTCAAATCGTCTGCTCTGAATGAAGCAATATCCTCATCCTTTGAATTATTAAATGTTATATCTTCTATGTTCAATTGTTCAATTTCCCAGTTAATCATATCTATATAGGGGAGGATCTTCGGCCTTGTTGCTACTTTATGAAGGAATGAGCATGCAACATCAAAATAAGAAGGGTATGAAGAAATTGAAGCTCCTGCTGTAGAAATTTTGGTTATTACCCTTGGATTTTCATTCTTGAAGAGTTGGTACATTGTCTCACATGAGGAACTGCCACAATCCTTATTGCGGGTGGTATCTGAGAATAAGGCAAACATATTTGATTCTTCAGTAGATGATGCTTGGACAATTTCCTTTTTTTTCTTGTTCATGCCTATTATCCTTGCTTCGTTAAGAGATTTCTTGAATTCAAGTGAACAGAGAAAGCTTTAGATTTGAGGTAAATTGAGAGAAGGATAGAGATAAAGTGATATAATCACAAATATGATGTTCAATCATTCAAAACATGCTTGAAGTAGATATGAATCTTTCAAACCTTTACTCTCATTAAATGTTGTTAATCACCCATATTTCTTCCAATCAAATCTCTTACACACCTTTACATGAAATTTCTATTCGATCAATTTAAGACGTTAGATATTATATCTAGTTTATTAGATATGAATAATTTTGCGCACTTGAGCAATAAATATTAATATTCCATATCGCAACTCAAAACTATTTCTATTAGTTATGTTTTATGTTACCGATGAATTTTGTGAAATGTGATTTGCGCAAATCGCAGATCACAATTTTCATACGGTAATAAAACTTGCAGTTGGTTATTTGTTGCAAAATTCGAAGTGCGCTAAGGAATCACGTTGATGCGCTTTATTAGAAGTTTTGATTTTTATGATTTTTGTTTTATTAATTCATCGGGTTCGGCTAATCACAACTCTTACCAAATTGTTATAAGTTGAACATTTTTAAAAGGTGCGATGTGATTTTATTTTAAAGAAGTGTTTAAATCTTTTTTAACAAGAGTTTTATATGACTCAAAGAAGGTTTAGCACATATCTCAGCTCACAACACTTAATATGTTTTAAGTTGTTAGGCTTGTAATCTATGCGATTTGTGATGAGCATTAAGAAATCAAAGCAAAAAGGGAAAGAACTTTATTTCCTAAAGTTTTAAAGCTTAGGCTAAAATAAAATCAAACTAATAAATTTCCTATTTATTTTAAAGGGTCCCCATTTAGTGAAAATAAATGGGGGGTGTTGTATAGTACAAAAATTGACAATTCACTTAGGAGAACCAACTATCTCTGATTAGGTTTTTTGAAATTTCTAAAAAAAATTTCAAAATAAAAATAGTTGCAGGAATGAATTTCAATAGATAATATCTCTCTAAGCCATAAAATCTCTCTTAATTATAATTCATAAGAATCCCTCTTTAAAAATATAAGTATGAGTATCTGTATTAGTCTTTACTTAGTTAAAAAATATGAAGTAGGTGGCTCTTTTAGATTAGCTTTATAGATATATGCTCTTTTATCACAGGTAGAGCCTTTGATCCAATAGTAAATTTAATCTTTTGGCAGGGATACCTTTTACCCAGAAATGATTCGTTGTCCCATCCAGTCTTTCTTATAATCTTTAAAAATAAATTCCAATTTTTTATACTTGATCTCTTTTGGAACTTGCTTTCTTTTTTGTAGATATTTTCTATTGTACTTGTATTTACTTAAAATCCATTGTCTTGGTTTGGTAACCAAATTTTGACACTATCATTCACTGGTTGCAATTAAACTAATCAAGCTGGCTCTTGATGAGACCCATTGTCCTCTTGATATAATCTCAATTCATTACCTTGTTTTGGTAAGCAGTATTGGTAATGACAGTTCAACTATTTCCCTATGAACATGGTAAACAAGCTCTTGATGAGACTTATTATATTATAATATTTTTAGCATAATTGTTTCAAATTTATTTCTAAAAATTGATATTTTTTCCCGAATGGGGTGAATCATTGGTCCTTTTGAAGATTTTGGATGATAATATTTTGATTTTTAAGATTGCTTTTCCGTAAAAGGGTCTTTACTATGTTAAATATTCTTTTCTTGGCTGATAACAAAATAACCATGATTCATAAAGATGAGAGTTCATCAGAGAATAAATAACTTCAGTGAAATTTCATCTTTCAGTAAAAATAGAATCTATTTGATATTCGAATATTTCTATTGTTTCCTTAACATTTCTTATTTTTATAAGTGATAAAGCAAAAATATTTTCTAAGATGTTTATTTGAAAAGCCAAAATTTAATACTATGCAACTGTTATTTTCCTAAGGAAAAGAAAAAACAATAATATACAGGTAATAGAAGGGGTTGCCTCCTATGAAAATTATTTCTTTAAAATATTCCCATTAATAGGAAAAGAATCTCTTTTGCCTGATAGATCTTGCACTAAAAATGTTGATGGGCCTATTTCCTCAATGATTTGAAATGGACCTAGCCACATTCTTTGAAATTTGGTGTGTTTACCTTTTTCCTAATGTGCTTTGTCCTATTTCAATACCAGATCACCAATTTGAAAGTTTTTTGGACTGATAGAAGTTGAATCAAATGAAGTTTTTACTATCTGTTGATGATGTGCACGAGTAACTTTAGCTTTTTCTCTTTCTTCTTCAAGTTTAGGAATTTGAAATTATCTTAGTTGCAAGGAAGAAGAAGGAGATTCATCAATAAATTGACCTAAGGAAAGAGAAGGAATAACTACATTGGTAGGAAGAAAAACTTCTTTTCCATAAACAAGATTGAATGGAGAAGTGCCAATGGAGGCCTTCTGAGTTATTCAGTCTACCCAAAGAGAAAATGTTAATGACTTGTGCCAATTTCGTTGGTTTTGCACAACATTTCGTTTGATGATTCTAATAAGGTTTTTATTTATGGATTCTGCTAAAACATTTCCTTGCATATAATAATTTACAGATTACTTTAGTTTAAAACCTCTTTTTATCGCAAATTCTATCATAGTAGCTCTTGAGAAATAAGATGCATTATCGAACATGAAAGCAGTAGGTAAACAAAACCTAGTTATGATAAATTGATCAATGAATACAATAATATTCTCAAAGTTGGCTACCTTTAGTGGAATTTATTCCACCCATTTAGTAAAATAATATGTAACTATAAGAATATATTTATGTTTTTTGGAAGAGTTAGGAACGATCTCAACGATTATGTCTAACCCCAATTGTTCAAATGGTTGTTCGATATTAAATGGTTGTAATGGGAAGGCTGGTTTCCTTTGTCTTCCATATGCACTTTGACAAATTTTGCATTTTCTTTCATATTCATGAGCATATTTGAAAATTGTAGGCCAATAGTAACCCGCATGCAGGATTTTATGAGTTTTTGTATTCCCTCCAAAATGTCCTCCAGCTAGTCCATCATGGAGTTCCTACAAAACTTTCTCTGCTTCAGTTTTCTCTAAGAAACTTAATAACATAGAATCAAAGTTTCTTCTAAATAATAAATCATTGATGATTTCATATTTCTTAGCCTTTAATCTCAAAGAACATTTTGTTTTATAACTGAGTTGGGTTGGGGCATATCCATTTTTCAAATAAAACTTGAGAATAGTGTATTGAGATTGAACATCGTTGAGGCTTACCTCTTGTTAGGGTCTCGTGATTTGGCTGATTGGAAAGACAAATGACAGTGTAACATCAAACCAGTCTTTAGAGCCCAAGGACCTAGCCTTCCTGGACTCAGAGAGGGCTCTCTCTATTTGTGTAAGGGATATCTGTGTGTTTGCTTATTTTGTTTTGATTTTAGGCTAGTTATGAAGTAGGTTTTTGGTTTTGGTTTTTAGGTTGTGAGGGATGAACTGATCAAAGACTAAGATAGGTAAAGAAGATGTCAGATCAACTGGGCTATGGGGTCGAAAAGGTCAAGAAAGATTTCAGATGGTGATACAAGGTTGTTGAAGTGCCGATTTGATTCGAGGTAAAATGGATCTTTGGGAAAAATGGAGTGAGATGGACATTAAATTTGTGAAGAACAAAGGATTTCAAACATAACTAGTTTAATAGCTGACATAAACATGGTAGGGAAAACCATTAATCATGAGAAATGTAACTGTAAACTGATCAATGCATAGAAATAAACATTCAAGCCATGCATAGAGATATATGACTCTCTAACTTTAGGAAATGGCTATCAGACTTTGGGGAAATACATTTAAGACAAACAAACAACTTAAATCACTATGAAGGAATTCCTAAACATATTATTTCAAGCTATTGGGCACTTTGAAGCAAGATTGCATAGTTTTAGGCAAAGGGCAAGATCAGTACAAGACCTCCTTGGTTCAACAAATGACAATCTAATCAATCAAAGAGAGGTTTCAGAGGTAGAGCTATGACTAGCCATGAGTAAGCAGGGCATACCGTGAATCATACTTAGCATGCATAAAACCATAAATGAAACAAGCAAACAATATTCTTCAGTTATTAAAGAGAAATCAAGGATTCTTTAATATGACTAAGAATGAAGAAAACATAGAAGCTATAAAGAAACAGGAAATTTGAGGTGCCTCCAAGGGCATGTCTCAAATATATTCTCTACTGTCTTATAGCAAGCAAGAACATGGAATTATGAATGAAAACTAAGAAACAAAACAAAGAGAGAGACACTATACCATTCTACCAAGTCATGGAATCCAACAACAATCCTCTTTCATCATCCAAAAACATCCAAGAAACTATCCAAAAGCATGAGACAAGTGTTTCTTCCAAGCTTGTATGACCATATATTGCTTCTATTCATCAATTTCAGCCTTGTTTACAATGAAAGCCTTTGGAATATATAGGCCAAATTGAGGAAAACCTCCTAGTTCAACTTGAAATCTCATTGGCCTATCCAAAATATCTAATTTTGTCCTTGAGGCTTTGCAAAGCCCAAGGCACAAAATATCTAATAAAATATCTCAAAAATACTAAAAAAGGAAAATAAATTGACTTTTCCTAACTAACCATGCACAAAAATAGCTAAACGCACATGAGGAAAGGTCACTTTTGAAAGGTACATTTTTCACAAAAATACTTAAGAAATACATCAGCAGAAAGTCCTTTGACTTGCCGGCAACTTTTGGAGGCCTTCCCGATATCAAAACGAGGCACGTGATGGCTCGTTGG
Source organism: Pinus albicaulis (assembly GCA_034641835.2). Taxonomy (NCBI): domain Eukaryota; kingdom Viridiplantae; phylum Streptophyta; class Pinopsida; order Pinales; family Pinaceae; genus Pinus; species Pinus albicaulis. The sequence continues at coordinate 21,600 of JAXQQM020072547.1, read as the reverse complement.
AAATATTTGAATGTCTATTTTTTGAAAATTATTAGTTTTCTACAAATTGACCAAGAGAAGTCCTCCAAAAACAGACCTGTGTGTAAAAACCCGAAAAATAGACCTTGCTGATAAACAGGGCAGCATGTGGAAAAAGTGAGTGTTTTCCGCCATTTTGGGGGAGAAAATCATCTTCAAATGATCTAAATTTTTTTGAGTATATGCCCCTGAAATTATGGCATCCAATGATACCATTTTAATCCTTTGAGGATGTCCCAAACTGAAATGGCGATGCCCATGAGTTTTAGCCAAAAACCCAAAAATGACAAAAAACCAAAATTTGTCGAATTTCACCCAATTTCGGTGAGCATCACGCTCAAGGGTTTTCAGAAACATGATATGAAGCTGAGGAAAAAATTTGGAGCTTTGAGTTTTCTTTCTTTCATTTTGGTGCCGGGCACCTCCTTTGAGCCTCCTTGAGTTTTTCCTGTGTGGCCTTCAATTTCCACCGGGAAAACTGATTAAGCTTCTTATAATGCCTGGTCATCCTCCATTGAAGGTCCAAATCTCTATTTGTCTTCTCCAATTTCTTTTCCAAGTGATCATTTACCCTCTCAAGCCAAGCTTCTCAATTGTTCTCTATCTCTTGGGTGAACAATGTAGTGAGAGGGGTAGATTGGAGAAGGGCAACTTCTTCTTCCTTTTGTTTCTCAAGGGCTTTTTTGAGCCCCATGGTTCTTGACCTCTTTCGCCTAGGCTGATCTTCATCTTTTCTCTTATCGAACTCACCCATGAGTTCTTCCATTCTCACTTGTGCCTTGAAGGCCTCTTTTTTGTATTTGATGGCCCATGTCTCATATACCGCCATATGGACACTCATCTATTTTTTTTGAATTTGAAAAAAGTGATTGAAATTTCTAGCCCTCTCTAGATCAGTCCTCAAAGCATCAATTTGGTTTTCTCTATTGATCAAGAGATTTTCTAGGATTCAGACTTCATTGTCACAATCATCACTTTGGATTTGAATTATGTCGAATTCCCTTTCCTTTTCATAGCTACTTTCTTCTTTCTCCTTTCCTTTTCTTTGGGTGGCTCTTTTAGTCTTCCTCCTCTTGGGAAATTTGACAATGGGATTCTTGGGATATTTCCCCTTGCTTTGGAGGGCCCTAGTAACATTTGGAGTTACAGCTTTAGGCACCCTTTTCCTTGATGTCCGAGGCTTGGTCACTTTTGGAGAAGAGAGCATGGCCCCTTGCCTAGGAGAGACAACTAGCACATGCTCTATTGGCTCTTTGCCCTTGTTACTTTTCTCATCATTCTTGCCACTGTCTTGAGTTTCTTCATTGATGCCTTGATTTTCCTCTTGCATTTCTTTTTGAGGGCTGCCCTCTTTAATTTTTTCTTTGTTGTCTTCTTCATGAGGCTTCCTTTCCTCTCTGTGCTGCACCTCTTTATCATGCTGTTGTTCTCCTTAATGAGGCTACCTTTCCTCTCTGTGCTGCACCTATTTATCATGCTGCTATTCTCCTTTATGAGGCTACTCACCCTCACTGGGCTACACCTGTTTATCATGCTGTTGTTCTCCTTCATGAGGCTACTCATCCTCACTATGCTACACTTGTTTATCTTGCTATTGTTCTCCTTCATGAGGCTGCTCACCCTCACTATGCTGCACCTATTCATCATCATGCTGCTCTGCCTCACTGTGTTCTTCTTCCCCTTGCTACCCTGTTTCATCATGATGCTGCTCATCATCATCTTCCTCCTCTTGCTCATGCTCTTCTTCCTCATCATGCTCTTTTTCTTGTTCAATGGGAATTTTGAGCTTCTTGGGAATCGGCTTTCTTGAAGAAGGCGAAGGATGGTGAGTGGAAGGTGAAGGAGATGTATGAAATGAAGGGACAATGGTGAAATTAGGATGTGTAATGAAATTATCCTAAGAGATTTCTTTCTTCTCAAGCTGATGAAGAATGATAACCTTGATGAGGGAGTGATGGAAGAGGCAGGCTGTCTACTGAGAAGGAGGTTTTTTCTGAACAGTGAAGGCCATTTTCTCAATACTTTTATGGAGGAAGAAAGGGAGATTTAACAATTTGGCTCTTGTGAAATGCATGAGCAATCGGACATGGTAAGCATAGAATCGGGAGAATCTTCCCTCACAATTGAATTATTTCATGATTATCTTCATGAGGGGGGCATAAATAGTCAACAGATATGAGAAGGGAAAAATGGATGGACATGTGTCTCTATGCTTAGGCTTCAGAAAAGGCTTGTACTGTTCTGAGTCTAGGTGGCTTTGTTTAAACCACTTCTCTTCGACATAAGGGATTTTAGTGGCCTTGGAAATGGACCTAGGAGAGAACTTAAAATCCAAGCCTGCTAGCTAAAAGTGCTTCTCTTGAAATCTAAAAGCACAAATATGTGTCAAAGGGGAATAGCTTTTCACCTCCTGCACCCTTTGACAAAAATCTATACACCCAACCTCATGGAAGTTAAATAGGAATGATGGATAAGCATTTACCTCTTCAGTGGAAACAGGCTCAAACCTCCTATGAAGGCTGTTAGCCCCCCTATGAATTTTTGATAAAGCAAATGTAGGGGGCTAAATTTTTTCTGAGCCTTCAATGAATGCATCTGCCCTGGAGACACATCATCCTTGAAGTCTCCTGTGTCTTTTCCCTTGATAAAAATCCCACTGTTGTATCCATACAAGAAGCTTCTCTGATTGTGATAAATTATGCCTACATTAACCATTATATCCCTGCAAAATGTCCCTTTTCACCTCTTCTTCATTTGTCAAAACCCCTTTTCTTACCCCAAAATCACCCCCCTAATCCTTCTAAAGCTCTCAAAAAATTCCCCCTTTATGGTCCCCATAATCTCCCCAAATCCCCTTGAAAACCCACCTTTACCCTTTGTCTAGCCAAATTCTCACCTTTGTTCCCCATCGCTACCCTCCTTTGGCTTTAAAATGCACCAAAATGGGTTAATAACCCACTTTTAACATTATAATAGGGCTAGCACCTTTCGGCCAGCCCCCTCGGATTTTCTTCCACCTTGTGACCTGGGTGCCGAAACCAGGCACTAACCAAAAAGTGCTTATCTCAATTGGTATCAGAGGCAATATCAACCGTCGATCGGCGCAAATCGAACGATCCGTGTTAACTCTGCAGCGCCCGTGGTCTACCCCGTCATTCCCCTTCGATCGCGCCATCACTATCTATTTTACCGCAGATCAATGGTCTGTAGTACATCCGTCCCGGTGGTCCCCACCGCAAAAACTGTACATAAACCACCTGGTTTCTATCGCACCAATTTTCGGAGGAAGGCGGTTTTTTCCCATTGCCCAGCGATTCCACTGATCAAACGATGCGTGTCAGGCACACTGTTTCAAAACCGCTATCTCATCGCACGTTATCATTCGGTACAAGACGCGAAGCGATATCGCTTTGAGCCATCAGATCTGTCATTGCCCATCCAACGGTCATCGCTCAACGAAGCTGCGCGAGGTCTAACCCAAGGAAACCGTACCCCTGGCCCACTATCCATCGCCCTCCGATGCTTTTTTCACCGTTGATCTCCGCCGAGATCGGATGGCCCAGACTCAATCACACGCCCGTCGTTGAACTGAGCCTGCCACGTCATCTGTCCACGTATCTTCATCATTTTTCTCGCCTGTCCCCTTTATAATCCATTCAAAGATTAAATTTTAATGTTTTTTACGTTAAACGTCTGCCTCGACACCTTCCACTGTTTTTCGCCAACCTTCACCAGAGCATTTCTCCACCATTCCTCTGCAATTTTTTGCCATTTCTCCGTAGTCCCACTATCATCCTCGCAGTCGTCCACATCATCCCACCCCCATACATGTTTTTCGTAACAGGTTTTCGTGTTTTGCAGGGTTACCAACAATAAATGGCTGCCATGATTCAGGGTTTCGGTCACAGCAACAGAAAACACAGGGAAGAGCGTGCACAGAGATCGTATCATGGAGGAAAGCTCGGGATAGTTCCCTGACACGAATTCCATTAAAAGAACAGGGTTTGACCCTATAAAACTGTCCCGGATCCATTAAAATGTGGGTTTCGCAGACATAGATATAAATTAAGCAGCAGAGAGTTTAAGGCACACAAATGAAGACATATAAGCCTTATGTTCAGAGATTTAAAGGTAAAGAATCAGATTGAAGACCCATGGATCACGCAGAAGGTACAGCACGAAAATCAACATGTCAGGGTTTCTACATCAACAGAATATTTCTTCCAGAGCACGGACACAGTACACATGATAGTTTCAGTATCCAATTATGCCCAAGAGAGATTTTCCAGCCCTACAACAGTCCTACGATATCAGTGGCATTAGTTACACAGCATGGAAGACTTTAATCATTGATTTATTTTGTTCAGATCACCAGAAGTACTACAGAGCACTGCAGCCAAAGTACATTAGAGACATACCCGAAGTTAATGGAAACCTGACGAAGATCACTATTTCACCCAAGGGTGTCCCATATTAATGGAAAGAATTTATACAGAGTGGGCTTCGACCTTCTTCCTCTTCTGAAGTTTTTAATGCTGCATTTAGTTCTTCGCCTACCTTCTCTGCTCCTTCAGAGCTATAAATTCATGAAGAAACTCATTGTAAAGGTTGTTGATCAGTTATCAGAGAACTGCAAGTACTTTCTTTTAAGACACAATCTCTGTTTAAAATTTTAGATAGGCCGAGGAATATGATTTCAGACTGAGTATTCAGCTATTGGCAATGTTGTGCTTGACTGGTATTGCTATTTAATATGACAAGCACATTTCTTTGGATCCTGATCTAGAGCAGCGGTGATGTTTTCCTATCTCTGTGTTTAAATTCATTTCATTTCGTTTCTACTGGCTTGCATCAAAATACTGGCATAGGATTTACCCTTGTTAGGTACCCTATGTTTATGCTCTCCTTTCCATAAATGTTTTTCTTCTGAATGTGTTATCTAAGAATTGATTTCAGTTAATTTAACCAGTGTAGTGGATGTTATTGCCTGCTCTCTGATGTATGAATTAAATGTATTTTTTCTTAGATATTTCTCATTAAAGATTCAGTTGGAAGATTTGGGAACACTGGGGATTAGAGTTAGCCCTGTACACTAGGATCCTTGTGGGACCAGCTGGTCTTTAACTTTGTGCTCTGAATCTATGTTATCTCCTCCTCTCCTACCTTTCCATATCATATAATCATCTTTAAGATCCAATGTTTTAGATGACTAGCCCAATTGAAAGCTTTCACATTGGATAGTAAGAAAATCCTTTCCTGACTCCATTGCCCAATGGTCTTGAATGCTTTCCTAGAATACTTCACCTCTACCTGATCCCTCTTTTCTCATCCTTGTATTACATTGAACCCTTCTTTCCTGATAACCAGCAACCAAACAAACTATCAAACAAACAAACCTCGTGCCTATACCTAGTCTAACATCTTAAACCTTGAGCTTCAAAGTCATATACCTTTGAGATATCATAGAGAGATCCCTCTCTGGACCCAGGAGGGCTAGATCCTGAGGTCTGAAAGTGGTTTGATGTTGTCTCATCTTTTTGTCTTTCCAATCTGGCCAAAACATGGGAACCCCAACAAAGGCCACTCCTACTGTCTTGCCTGGGAGGCATTTTGTTTTGAATGTTCTTTACAACACCAAGCTGTCTCAAATGGCCCTTGAAATTTTTTTATTAACCACACCTCTATCCTCCTTATCAGTCACTATTTTTTATTCTGTATGCCAAACAACAACTATTTTTCAAAATGAAACAAACTCAATCTTATCACTGTGCTTGGGCCAATGGTATTGAAAAAGAGGCAACTGTGTTTTCTTGTTTGAACAAGGATCTTTGTGTTCTGACAGAAACAAGACACCCTTCCTCCAAACAACACTATTTTTTGCTATGTTGGGACTCGGAAATGTCATATTTTTATCCACCTTTTCCTTCACTATTCCTTACATTTCATCATTCCATTAACCTTTTATCACATCATTTTCATAAATATATTTGGGTTTCACCTTCTTATTTTCCATTTTATTCATTTTTGTATTATAAGTGAATTTATGATTAAATATTAGAAAATATACATATTTTTATATATATATCTCAAGAATATGTGAGCTTTGTAATGTGTAGGAAATATGTGAAGGATTAATTCCAAGATATGTCTCAAATATCTCCTCCACCATATTAAGGAGATAATTATTCAAGCCTATTCCTAAGGAGAAGATCATGGAGGATTTGGTTGGCATATCTTATCCAAGATATGTGAGAGATGTGTGGAGGATTCAAAGTGATAATATCTTGTAATAATGGGAAATTAGTTGAGAGTGCTTGAGAGAATATTGGATATGTAATTATGAGATGGTTATCTTCCTCATGTATATAAGAGAGTGCTCTCTCTTCATTTTGATAATAATGGAGATATAGAGTTTTAGTTTGGAGAGATAGTCTTGTAATTAAAATAGAAAGGGGGAGAATAGAGAGATAGAGTTTTTTGAGTTTTTGAGTTCATGATTTGTAATTTGATTCTTGTAATATAATTTGAGATAGCTTTATTGTTGTGAGCTCACATATGTTGTTTTTCATTCAATTCTTCACATGTTGTATTGCTTTTCCTTTATGCAATTTCCTGCTTTCCTAGTTAGTGTTTCAATGCCTTTCTAGATTAATTTGATTTCAGTAATTTAGATTAAATTAGTTCCACTTCAGTCCTGCATATATAGTGCATGTGTCTCGTAAGTCTACGAACCTCGGATTGACAAATTAAATAGTTGGGTAAATACTACAACATAATTAAATGAACATATTTGCACCAAACATTTTGGCGCCGTTGCCGGGGAGGCACGATGGATTGAAGTTTAGTTTATTTTTCATGCAAGTGTGTTTAGACATGTTCCTAACTCCGAGGTGTTAAGGCGGTAAGACGTGGGGAACAGCCTACGCATCGCATTCGAGATACCGTAACGGGCTCGACCTCTTATGGATCAGGGCATGTAGGGTGTGTTTACATTTATGCAAGTGTGAATTTCAATTTTTGCAAGTGTGTTTGATTTTCGCAACTGTGAAGAGTGTTTGATGAATTCATGGTTCATGGTTGTAATCGAAGAATTCAATTACTAAATTAATGAACAGTCCTTGTAAGAGGGTTTAATTGAGTATTGAATTCAAGATTATTTCTGTGGTCTTTGTTTTTAATTTTTAGTGTGCTGATTTGAAAGAGTTTTTATGAACTATAACCTTGTAAGAGGATTAAAAACTCCGACAATTATTAGCACTCTGTTTTTAGTCTATACGAATTCCTTTTTCAACATGGTTTAATAATGAGTTTCAGCTTGGAACTACTCACTCAGATCCTAGCAGAAGAAGGGATCTCTTCTTCCTTGGAAGAGAAGATCTTGACAAGACTTAAAGGTTCAACTACTCCCCAAGAAACAAACGAAGATTCAACATCTGAAGAATCCTGCATATCTGATGGCGAACAATCATTCGAACAAGAGATCGAGGAAGAAGAACAGCAGATCGGAGAAGAAGAACAGGAGTTACAACATGATCTGAGTGAGAGAAACTGTGCCTATCAAAGCTTTATCGAACAATGGTTCCAGGTAAGTACTAGATTAGATTCATCTTTTTATTTTTATTTAGTTGATTTGCAGTTACAACAATTATACTCATTCACTCTCGAATATTTTCATTTTTCATTTGAACAATTTCTATTGGATATATTGTTGTTACTGCTACGTGAATGGCTCCATTGGAAGTTTAATTACACGTAACTAATTTTTTCTAATTAGTATAGAGTAGGTAGGCTTTCATTTTTAGTTTTTGCTTTCATTTTCAGTTTTGCTTTTACCTAGAATAAGTATGCTCTCCTCCGCGCTTAGTGCGATCGCGAGGATCAGAAAATAGGGATGATTTAGACTAATTACAGGAATAAATAAATGTTTTGCAATATGCTTCATTAAAAACATCTTTCAATATGCAAATCATTGTATCCATTTGTTAAAAAAAAAAAATCAAGCCTAGAGAAATTTTAGTTTCTTTCTAAATTTTAAATTTTAGTTTTTCATTAAAAAAAAAAAAAAAAACCAACCATTTTTTTTTTAAAGATAGGGTTAATTTCATTTTTAGAATTTTAATAATAAAAAATAAAAAATAAAAAATAATAAAAATAAAAATTTTGATTTTGAAAACTAACAATTTTTTAGAATAGGATACAATTTCATTTAAAAAATAAAAAATAAAAAAAAATTAAAAATAAAAAAAACATTCAAATAAAACAACACAAAACAATTTAATAAAAAAAATTATTAACAACAAAATAAAAACAAATCATAAAAAAATAAAAAATAAAAAATAAAATAAAATAAAATATATATAATAAAATAGTCAACCAACCATGCATGAATGTTTAGCCAGTGGCGGCGGTCTTATCACCAAACTATTAGCAGATGGGTGAATGCTCACGATCAGATAAGTAGTGCCATTTTGCGACTTGAATTCCAGTTGATTTTTGTTACAGAAAATGCGGTCAACCAACCAATGCATACGAAGCTGGGAATAGAGGAAAAAGGCCATCACTGGAGTTTGGCCTCAGTAAACTGAACGCAGAAGATCCCTGAGGCGTTGAATCCGACAAAATTATCATTGTATCTCTTTAGGGCCACTTGAAGCTGTCGGACGCTTAGTCTCTGTAATATTTCGTCAATTGTGTAGGTCGGAGAGGTTCATTAGTCGAAATGGGAGAACATCCATAGGAGGCAGCATCTTTTCTGGACAGTGCGATGGAGAAGGTCACCGATAAACTTCTCGGGCATGAATCCTCTTCTTTTGTTCGTCTGGTCCAACGCATCAGCTTTTCTTAACAAACAACCTGTCTCTAGCAATTAAAGTAGCGTTACAAGGCCCTCCACTATCACAACTCCCTCAACAACGCCATAAAATCCTCCAAAACATAAATTAAAAATCTGGCTCTTTAGGAAACGATAAAACAAATTCCAATTTTGCAGGAACAAATCACTACACGATAAGTCAAATCGGAATTTTCAAATATCGAGGAGGCAGTTTTGAAGTAATATCCGGGATGTTTAGGCATCGATGCAACCTTCATCCAATCCCCAGAGCATCGCCCAAACTCACAAAGGATCAAATCCCGCTCATAGATCTTTCCACTCATAGATCTTACGGTAAAAACTCCTGTGTTTTTCAAAGGTCCAGCATTTGCATCTCTCCTGAGAATCGATAGTATTATTTGTCTTTGGAGTCGGATATTTACAGTAAGCATGTCTCTCGTTCCTCGCCTCTTTAGCAGATGATCCAGCGTTTTCGATCCATTCTCTCTAGACACATGGGACCCTTTTGAAGGGGCTAATTATCCATTCTCCAGAAGATTTAGGGCACTTTCCAAGGGTCGATGCAACAACCATTGCCAATACTCAGCTCGATTGGAAAGAAACACCTGAAGCGCACATTTTCAAGACTGATCTTCCAGGTCTGAGGAAAGAGGAGGACTACTGGGAGAGTGACGAAGATGAACGAATGGAAGACGATGAAGGATGGATAGACCTGGCTGAGTCAGAGGTCCATATTTCTCCAGAGCTCAGGGCCAGCATGGATGCAACTGAAGTGGGCGATGTCGACGCACTTTGCGTGGCCTTAGATAATTTGAACAGTAGCATTGACCAACCGGCAGAAGATGGGGATACTGCACTTCATTTGGCTTGCCTTTATGGTTACACACCTTGTGTACAGCTTCTTTTGGAGAGGAGAGCAAGCTTGGATTCCAAGGATGAGGATGGAGCAATTCGTCTACATGATGCATGTGCTGAAGGGTTTGTTGACATTGATCAAGCACTATTAAATGCTGCCGAGAATAAGGATCATATAAAAAGGCTTCTTGATACAGTTGATATTGATGGTGACACGCCACTGCATCATGCAGCTAGAGGGGAACACTTGGAAGTGGTGCAGGTGTTGCTGAATGTCGGAGCTTCTCCAATTCTAACAAATGCTTTGGGAAAGACCGCTGCTGATCTTGCGGATTCAGAAGTGTGGCGAGTCGTAGATGCTGTAGGAAGATACTTGGGTGCTATTGCATTGGAGAGGTTGAAGAGGTTGCAGATAACAGTTTAAGATGTTTGACTATTCAGTACTCTAAAGCAGGAAATGAATTGTTTTACTCTACACTTAAGGAACAGCTTTGGAGTTCAGCTACTAAAAAATGCAAATCGTGAAAAAGAGCCAAGATTGTTCATAAAAACTTCTTCCTAATACGAATTGCTTCCGCCAATGTCCACGCCATTGGTGCTGTAGATAGGTTCTATTGTTCTAGCTGTTTACGCTGGAGAGTTTGACTAATATCGATGCCAAATGCATGACATTCAAAGAGTTGTTTCAACCAAAATACTTTGTTTCGAAGAATCTGCCTCCAACATCAAATAGACTGGTCATCACACAAAGCTGCGATGGAGTTGTAGCTCACAAGAACATAAAAGCATCAGATGTTATTCCAAAGTTCACACCAGATATCTTGGAGAAGATAGAATCTGTTATCCAAAGTAAACCAAAACGACCAGAATCATATAGGTAGATTAATACTTTGAGTTTTCATATGAGGTAAATTAATACTTGAGTTGATTATTTCATAGCGCCCATTTTTATTCAATAACATTTTCTACGAGGCAGATATTTTGTTCATTAAGAGTTTTTGATGAGTGTAGACAGTTCTGGTTTTAAAAAAAAATAAAAAAATGACATAAATAATAAATTAAAAACTTTTGTTTTTTTTTAATTTGTTATTTATTAAAAAATCATAAAAAAAATATTTAAAAAAAAAAAAAAATCCCTCATAAATTTGTTGTTGAGTTGTAGTTTTTTATTATTATTATTAGTTTTGTTTTAAAAAAAAAAAAAAAAAATCAACATAAATAATAAATTTAAAAAAAAAATTAAAAAATAAAAAATAAATAAAAATAAAAAATAAAAAAATTTGCCCTCATTCATTTACATAAAAATTCATACAAACCAACTACTCATTCCCTAACAAATACAAAGCCTTTTCAAATGTTTTAAATCACTTTTACTGCAAACCAATAAAAACATTTTGAAAAAGTACATTGCATGGGGACATGCAATAATTCTAGTTGGGGGGGAAATAAAAGTATGTTGGATTTTATCATTTATTTTAAAGTGAATTTGCGGGCAAAAGTTAGGATGCATATACTAACAAGTGAAATAAGATTGGTGTTATGTGTAGGTCAACAGGAAGCTTATGCAGAAAGCTCAACATTATGATGCGACACCTTTTTCATCCACAATTAGAGTAACTTCGAAAAATAATTAAAAAAAAATGGACATTTCATAAATTCTTGAAAATGAGCTAATTTGTTTTTGAGTCACTTCATACAGGAATGATCGATGGGGATGGCACACAAAGGCGGAAATTTTTATGCAGGAATTGAAGACAATCATGAAGGCGAGATCTCTAGAGATCACATGCATCATGTCATGACATTTACCATTACACAAAAAACCCTTTTGCATCATGACATGATTACTCAAATTTTTCCTTCCAAGCGCCTAAATCATTCTTATGTTGCAGCCCATCTTCCATTTCCTTATCTTTCACGACTTCATGCACGCCTATTTTTCTGAATCGCATACATTCCTTTATCCTTTTCAGTTTATTTTTGCCTTCTAGTTTGCCTTCTGAATAAAACTCATTCCCTTTCCATGATTACATTGCCTTGTTTTCCTAGCCATGCTGATCCACACTGCTTGCCCGTGAGTTCTTTCCATTTATAGTCCTACCAAATATTTTTGTACAAACTCGCGTTGACTGATGTGGGATTCCTTAAGGCCCACCTTTCAACAAGTCTTTCCCCATCGACATCAGCACCTTATCTGGGAAATAGACTAGAGTTCCTTTTGAGTACCTTGAGACTTGCATGCCTTAATGGCAAGTTCTCTCGCTGACAATCATGGGAATACATCAATGTCCCTTGATCGTCAGATCTTGCAAATGGCTCGACGTCAACCCCTTTATTCGCATTTCGCAAGATGTACCCGGGTACCTTGGCACTCATTGACATCAATGGTGAGTTTGCCTCGCATTGGTTAATGGCATGCATCAATGGCCGGTAATCCAATGATTTCTTTTCATGCTCGACACCGACACATTCTTTCGCATGATTAGACTTGTACCAAGAAGTTTTGTAGCGGGTGAAGACTATACACTTTTTCACGACTCCCTCAGCAGTTACAGCAGCATGAATTCTGATCGACGAGAGTACCATAGTTCCACTTTCAGTGCTTATCCTTTCCATGATTCAGCATCAGTAGTTCAGATTCCTTCATTTCCCAGGATCCAGTTACAACAACATCAGTCACATTTTCCAGATCCAGCAGCAGCAGCAGCTACATTCCTATTGCATAGTTCATCATTCTTGGGTAAGTAGAGGTATGTTGTTTTCTAATCTTTAATTATGCAATTCCTTATATGCTAACTTGAATATTTTGGAAAATTCCCTCACCATGCTACATTTCCTTTCATGAGCCATGACAAGTTGCATGACGACATGCAACTAATTCAGTTGGGGAGGGGGAACTATATTCATTACATATTCACTACCATGATTCCATTTCTTCACCACTATCACTCCATTTTTTTTATCTCATTTACCATTCACCAACATTTCTTTTCCAACGATACTTTGTTGCACTTTGCTTCATACGCATTAAAATACATATTGGCATGCTTCATTAATATTACAAAAGGGCTTTCTTATGCACATTATGATTTCCAGTGAATGTTTACATTATTATTGTAGCAAGAGAACATAAAACGAAATGAATGTTGTTAACACAAGAACCAACATTCTTTGTATTCATGAGAACCAACCAAAAGAAAAGAGAACAGAAAACGAAATGAATGTTGTTGACACAAGAACCAACATTCTCTGTATTCATGGTTGTCACACAAGAACCGACCATAAGAAAATGTAAGTTGTTACTCATGTCTTTCACATATCCTGGAAACATTCATTATTAAAAGACATCATCATGTAAAGCCAAAGTTCAAGATGCCAAATGTTCTTAAAGAGACCCATGCATGGTTGCATGAGGACATGCAACAAGTTCAGTTGGGGAGGATGTTGGGACTCAAAAATGTCATATTTTTATCCACCTTTTCCTTCACTATTCCTTACATTTCATCATTCCATTAACCTTTTATCACATCATTTTCATAAATATATTTGGGTTTCACCTTCTTATTTTCCATTTTATTCATTTTTGTATTATAAGTGAATTTATGATTAAATATTAGAAAATATACATATTTATATATATATATCTCAAGAATATGTGAGCTTTGTAATGTGTAGGAAATATGTGAAGGATTAATTCCAAGATACGTCTCAAATATCTCCTCCACCATATTAAGGAGATAATTATTCAAGTCTATTCCTAAGGAGAAGATCATGAAGGATTTGGTTGGCATATCTTATCCAAGATATGTGAGAGATGTGTGGAGGATTCAAAGGGATAATATCTTGTAATAATGGGAAATTAGTTGAGAGTGCTTGAGAGAATATTGGATATGTAATTATGAGATGGTTATCTTCCTCATGTATATAAGAGAGTGCTCTCTCTTCATTTTGATAATAATGGAGATATAGAGTTTTAGTTTGGAGAGATAGTCTTGTAATTAAAATAGAAAGGGAGAGAATAGAGAGATAGAGTTTTTGAGTTTTTGAGTTCATGATTTGTAATTTGATTCTTGTAATATAATTTGAGATAGATTTATTGTTGTGAGCTCACATATGTTGTTTGTCATTCAATTCTTCACATGTTGTATTGCTTTTCCTTTATGCAATTTCCTGCTTTCCTAGTTAGTGTTTTAATGCCTTTCTAGATTAATTTGATTTCAGTAATTTAGATTAAATTAGTTCCACTTCAGTCCTGCATATATAGTGCATGTGTCTCGTAAGTCTACGAACCTCGGATTGACAAATTAAATAGTTGGGTAAATACTAAAACAGAATTAAACGAACATATTTTCGCCCAAACATGCTATTCACCGTTTGGTGTGGGTGTATTAGAAAAGGAAATACTACTGCCCTTCTGCCCATGCCACAGAGTTGTAGATTAGCAAAAAGCTAAATGAAAGTTTTCAGAAGTCTCTTTAGGAGTCCTCAATTGGCAGCATGATGGGAAGAGTGAAACAAATTATATGGTTGGATATAATTTAATCTGTGAATGATATATGGCCCTCAATTCAGATAATTTTTGAACAGAGGGATCTGATTGATTCGGTGAAAGTTTCCATTGAGAAAACAAATGAGGAACTCGGGGATAAGCCCCAAACTGCCAATAACATAATCAGGTTCTTGAATTCTAAAAGTAGGCATGAATTGGAGCAACTAGAAGTGGTTGACAAAACAACCTCTGTTCTTGAGGTTAAAAAGGTGTTGAACAAAAGAGTCTGGTCACACCGCTAGAAGAAAGATGCTATCAACTGGAGATTGGGGTGAGTAGATTTTTCAACAGGATTGAGCCACTAAAAAAAAGAGGTTTTCCCTCCTTATTTGTCATAAATGATAAGTTGATGTGTAGAACTGACTATGTAAAAAGGCTCACAGATATCTCAAAGGACACATCCAAGCTCACAAATATGAAGAACACTATGATTGGGAAAGCATTTTATGAGGTCATCAACAACGATGTCTTCATACAACATGAGCTTAAAGACATTTTTCAGCTGAGACCAATGTTTTTGAAGTACATCGAGATTGATGAAGTCTACATAAAGCTAAACAGGACCAATATTCCAACACCAGAGAGTTGGGCGAATTTATGTAGACTCCAGGAAGGATAACAACTCAGTTCATGACAAAGCAGGTAGCGTTGCGAATTGTCAATATCGACACATCCAGTGTATCAGATCCGCTAGTGTAGCATACCGCCACAGATCTAAGTAACGGTTCCACAGGGACGGCATACATCTGTCAAGCATGCCATTACAATAGAAGGACGCTCCTACAACCACTTTAGACATCTGTGACAGAACAATCACAACGTATCCTTACGGAAGACGCACATACCCATTTTCAGTTGCTCATTGTAGCAGTTGAATTGATTGCCCTTTTGATAACGAAAATCTGGTGCAAGTAGTTTAAATATAACTTTTCATTCTGTAACAGAGGTTGGACCCTGGTTTTGTAAGCATTTTCTTATTGCTAGTACATGTAATTTTCAAGTTGGAGCATCAATAAAGAAATCATTTTGCAAGATTCATGTGTTGTGGTGACCTGGTGATGTCTTCTTTGTTCATGTTTAATGTGTTTTTGCTATAATATTTTCATGCATACCATATGAATTCTAATTGTAAACAGGAAGGTTAGAATAAAATTTACTATTCAGAGTACCTTATTTTTTACTTTCTTTACAATTTCTATGTTTTCTTATGATGTATGGTTTAAGAATTCTTAGTTGCTCTTAAGCTATTACTGAACTTAATTTTCTTCACCTCATAATCTCGTTCATTATAAACATCATTATTCACAACTAGCTTGCCTTGCTTATGCTCTGGGATTTGATGCACATACCTAACCCTTTAGACTCCATAGCCCAATGGAAAATTCTTAGAGAAGACCCCTTCTTTCCAACCACGAACAATCAAACAAACAACCCTCACAATCAATTAAACTAGCTTAATATCATAAAACTTAAACAAATCTAAATCTCATAGAGAGATCTCCCTTTGAGTGTAGGAGGGTTAGATCATAGGCTTCAAGTGGTTTGATGTTTTGTTTTATAGTTTAGTCTTGCCAATCTTATAAATTATAGAGTGATAACATATTGGCGACCATACTGGGGACAAATAGTTGAAAATTTCCAATATTCACTCGAATTCAGAAACCGTAACTAAAGAGAATTATATGATACAACTTTATTTTAAATATTGTTTCCTTACAATCTTAAATACTTAGTTGGCTTGTGATTTTGGATTAAATTCTGGCTCCCAAAAGAATATCCACCAGATCTCATCCAGATCCAAATCCCCATCCTATTGTAGACAATCCCGAGAAGATCTTAAGGAAGACTCCTAGAACAGACAGTCCCAGCAGTGACAGGATTCTTTACAGGTCTAGCTCCTTGCTTGACAACTTTGTTACTCTGTAGGATGTTCAGTTCGATTTACAGTTTGAACAAGGTATCTTTAGAACCAAATCTCAAAATTGGATTGACTTTACAATTTTTGATCCTTCCTTGTTCCATATCATTACCCATCCACCTTCACCCACCATTCATCTCCCTCCACCACCTCCACCAGTCATGACAACTAGGTATGCCCCATTGGTATTTCCCGTACCCTTACCTCCTATGCCCCAAGATTATCAGTCCAAGATTCTACAGTTTGAAAACACTAGCCCCATGAATTCCCAACAACACATAGATAAAATGAAAACTGCTCTGACCTGCAAGAAATTGATGATGACAATGTCAAGTTGAGGATGTTTGCCTAGATTTTGGGGGGTGAAGTCAGGAAATGGTTTAAAGGTGTAACTGCCAATAGTATCCATGATCTCCCTGCTTTTCACAAGACATTTATCAACATATGGGAGGTCAAGAAAAATCCATTGCAAATTTGATCAAAGTATGAAACCATCAAAAGATACCTTGAAGAGAGTGTGCAAGACTATTGTACTAGGTTCAACAATTTATACAATGCACTCCCTGCAAATATGAGACCACCCCAAGGGATAGTTATACTTAAATTCCTTGATGGATTTGATCCAAACCTGGCCTATCAGCTCAGGGAAAGAGACTCATCAACCTTGGAGGAAATGCAAAAAGATGCTATGAGTGTAGAAGCTAATTTATTAGCCAAAAGGGCTAGGATGAGGACTAAAAGGAGGGTCACCATAGGAGAAGAGCCTGTAGCTTCTACTTCTGATGCCAAAATTGATAACTTGGTAAGGAATATGGAGAGGATGATGGAGAAGATTAGTTTGAATGAAAGAGCAATAACCAGTGACAATCAACTAGCACCCCAAAACAGAAATCAAAAACCAAGAAGAAACCCTCCACAAATTAGGTAGAGAGAGCAAAGGGGTCCTGATCAGCAGATCAAGCCTCCCTTTCAAGAAAATTATGTTGATGATGACGAAGGGATAGTGGAGGAAGAGGAGGAAAGTCATATAAATTTGATGGGAATCAATGAAGAGGATCCTGTTTTCCTCACTGAAGAAGAGCAAGACTTGTTTTCACTAGCTCAAGCTGACCTCGGACCCGAAGAATCGGATGAATACAAATTGGGTTTTGAGGATGCCATTATAGAAGTCCACAGATAGTACGACTTAAGGAGAAAAAAGAATTTGGAAAATTCAAATAAAGGGAATTTAGAAAACTCTACCAAGAAAGTATCTGAATCTGAAGTCAAGAAGACAACTAAAAACACTAAGAAAAATTGAAACAATTCAGAAAATAAAAACACGCAGAACAGTGTCAAGAAATTAGTAGATGTTCTTACCAGAAACACTCAGAAGGACATACCCAGTACAAGCAAACAAATTGAAACTACCCAAAGAAAAGAGGCTGAAAGGATCGATATGTCAAACCCACTAAGAAACCAAACACCTTTTAGTATTGAGAGTGAACTTGCGAAGGTAAATATTTCTATCCCTCTCGCTGAACTGATCAACAAAAATGTATACAGATCTCAGGTCCTGGAAGTGTTGAATATAGGGGAGACTACATACACTATCAATTTAAGTGATGACCAAACTCAACTCTTGTTTGGGCCAGAGGTAGATGGAAGACCAGAAGAAGGAGGGGTTCCCCCTTTTATGTCAATTTAAATATTCATGACAAAATATTTCATAATGCCATGTTAGATTCAGGTGCATCACACAACCTTATGCCCCAGGCTGTCATGGATAAACTTGTCCTCGAAATCACCAGACCTTATAGAGACTTATACTCTTTTGATTCTAGAAATGTTAAGTGCCTAGGCCTGATCAAGGACCTTTGTGTCACCGTAGCTCAAATACCTGCGAAGAGTCTAGTGATGGATATTGTTGTGGCAGACATTCCCCCAAAATATGGAATGCTTTTATCTCGCTCATGGGGGACAAAATTGAGGGAACTCTACAACTAGACATGACTTATGCAACCATTCCGGTGTTTGGTCAATTAGAAAACTTTATAGAGAAACACTGATGAAGTACATGGTAGGTAGCCAAGAAAAGCCTCACAATTACCCTCTGTACTCTGTCCACACTGACCTCGATTCTTTCATTTTGTATAATGATGGAATCACTGATTCACATATTTCCTAAACAGAAAATGATCCCATAGAAAATCCTAACAATCAAATATCACCAGAACAACCATACCAGGCTAAGGAACCTCTTTGGAACATGAGTTTTGATGGCTCATGTGGCCAAGCTGGCTCTGGGGTAGGCATTTGGGTGTACAACGCAGGAAACGATAGTGCACAGGATCATTCATACAAATTAAATTTCCAGTGCACGAACAACATTGCTGAGTATGAAGCCTTGATTTTGGGATTACAAATGTTAAAAAAATTAGGAGCAAAAAGGATCTTTGTGCAGGGTGATTTCGAGCTAGTCATTAAACAGGTTAAAGGACTATATGCGGCCAAACAACCTAGACTGAGAGCTTATAGAAATGCCGTCCTTGATTTCTTGAGGACTTTTAAGGAATACGATTCGGCAGTAATCCCCAGAAACCATAATGTACTAGCAAACGACCTAGCTATTTCAACAAGTACCTGTAAACTGCCTCACCCAAACAAACAACATACAATTGAGGTCAAACATCGTCCTTCAGTGCCAGATAACATGAGGTACTGGAAAGTTTTTTGCAGTGATAAACAAATTGAGAGCTTCCTGTAATCCAAAGATGAATTTGAAGATAGTAATGTGGGTATGGATTGTGAGGAGGATAGTCTTATCGAGATACAATCTACTGAGGAAACACAAACCGCTGTTCTGGAAAACGTTGTTCCAAATGTAAATACCACTGTAAATATTCCAGCTCACAACATTGTATATAATACCGATAAACAAAAAGACCTGGAAAAAGAGGAATTTGAAATACTCTAGCTTATAGACAATAACCAGCCTAGAGGGCTGGTCCCTTTAGAAGAACTATTTGACTTTAACCATGTGGCCAAAAAACCCAAAATAGAGCCAACTGAAACATACATTGTGGAATGTAATATAGGCACAGAAAAAAACCCCAAAATCATCAAACTATCTAGATCTCTGCCTGCTATTATAAAGAAAAAAAATGTAGCCTTATTCAAAGAATTTAGTGATGTGTTTGCATGGAGCTATGAGGATTTGAAATCCTATGATACCAACATCATTCAACATAAGATTCCAATTAAAGAAAATAAAAACCATTCAGGAAGAAATTGCGAAGAATAAATCCCATTTTAAAGGCTTTACTTAAGAAAGAGGTTAAAAAGATGTATGAAGAAAATATCATTGTGCCACTTAGACACTCCAAATGGGTGTCCAATAATGTCCCAACTAGAAAGAAAACATGCGAAATTAGACTCTGCATTGACTTCATAAATCTTAACAAGGTATCTCTTAAGGATAGTTACCCTTTACCTTAAATGGATCACATATTGCAAAGGGTAGTGGCTTCTAGTAGGATATCTTTGTTAGATGGTTTCTCTGGTTATAATCAAGTGTTAGTACACCCAGATGACCAAGATAAGACATCTTTTACAACTCCTTGGAGGACTTTCATGTATGTGAAAATTCCCTTTGGACTAATGAATGTTGGAGCTACCTTTGAAAGGGCCATGGAAATTGCATTTGCTGATGACATTGGCCACTTTATTGTGATTTATTTGGATGACATCACTGTGTTTTCTAAAATTGATGAATAACATTTAGCACACTTGAGAAGAGTTTTTGAAAAATGCAGCAAATTTGGACTCTCCCTGAATCCGAAGAAGACATTGTTTGGATTAGACGAAGGAAAACTGTTGGGCCATATTATCTCTATGGATGGAATCATAATTGACCCTAGTAGAATTGAAGGAATATTGAAAATCAGCCATCCTAGAAATTTGAAGGAACTCCAATCCTTCATTGGTAAAATAAACTTCCTAAGGATATTTATACCAAACTTGGCAGAAATTTTAAGGAACATCACTGACATGCTAAAGAAGGGATAAAAAATAAAATGGACCATAGAAGCAAAATAGTCTTTTGATTTGGTCAAGCTAGCACTGACAAAAGCCCCAATACTAATCAATCCGGATTTCACTAAAGATTTCATGATTTTTTCTTTTGCCTCTAAACATACTATTGCTGTTGTTTTATTACAAAAAACCAGTGAAGGAAAAGAACAACCAATAGCCTTTTTCAACAAGGCATTAAGAGATGCATCTCTGAAATATAATATCATGGAAAAACAAGTTTTTGCATTGGTTAAAGCATTGAAAGATTTTAGAGTCTATATTTTACATTCAAATATCATTGCTTATGTTCCAAATGCAGTCATCAAAAACTTATTAACACAAAACGGTCCTGATGGTAAAAGAGGGAAATGGATTGCAGTGATCCTAGAGTCAAAATTAGAAATCAAGCCTACCAAGTTGATTTAAGGCCAAGGATTAGCTAAATTGATTCGAATATAATCTTCACGCACTAGAACATTTGTTGGCGAAAAGTCAGGTCTCGCGGGCAAGACCCAGGTTCAAAGGGTTGTGGCCAACAAGGGGTCCGGTGTAGTCTTGGAACACGCCGGCATTTTCACCCTGCTCTTGGAGAGCAGAGCGTCTCACCCGAGGCGTGCCGCGACCACATGTGTAAGGGGATGAGATCACGGGTAAGGAGTAAACCCGCAACCAAGGAAAGAAAGCGCATCCATTACATATACCAAATTACACATGCAAGATCATTAACTAAGTATTCAGACAGTCGCAACTTAAAATTTTTAAATCAGTGTAAACACATCACAACGCATGAACAACATATTAAGACATCAATCCTCCCTTATATTATTCTTCTGGCCGAATACATGATTACATAGCTTTCTTCTCTGATAACTCACAAGTCAGATACAGATGGGTTTGAGAACAGAAAGGAAGACATAGAAAGTAAGAACCCAGAGGAAGAACAAGCACAATCCTCCCGCAGCTGCTATGCATACCCTTCCTCAGGTCTTGATCCTCGCGACGCATCTATTCAACCTTCAACAACAACAACCAATAACCAACCAACCTCTTTCTTCAGTCGGGTGATCGCCTTTTATTCACCCCCTCGTCGCGACTGGCAGCTTCTCTATGTCTTCACTCTGGCTTTTTCCAGCGTCTCTTCTGATGTCTGCGTGTTCTACCTTCTGTTTTCTGCTGTATTTCTTTCATCTGTACTTATCTCTATTCGATCTCCAGTTATCAAGTGCTTCCGTGCCACCTTGGTAGCTCCGCAACTCCTGGTCGCTGCGGCGCGGTCGCGGTTGCTATGTGCATTTATTCCGCGACTCAAAAAGAGTCAAAGTTCAAAATGTCTTGGCCAAAAGTTCAAAACTTAAACAAAACAAGGGCCCCAAC
>JAXQQM020075354.1:0-13294 GCA_034641835.2 Pinus albicaulis | reverse complement strand
AGTCGCGCCACCCAATTTAGGGATTGTTTTTTAAATAAAGATGGCGGAAGTTGAGTTCCAACAAACTCAGAAACCATTGCCTATCTTGAGTTGGGAGGTTTGGCTGCGGGAGTTCTATGGGAGGGAAGTGGTTTTGCCACCTCCCATGGAACCTTCCTTGTTGATAGGGCCAATCCCATAATAATAGGGATCCCAACTCCCTCCTTCCCCATCTATAAAAGCCTACTCAATCTCATGGCAAGCTAGTCTCGAAGTGCCTAAGCTTTGTATCTCCATATTCCCAAGAGCCTTTGTGCTGTAAAGAATCCTCTCTTTCCCTTAAGGCCGACTCAAGTAAGGAGACCATTGTCACGAGACTCTGGAGAGGTTTTCCCTTTCCTTGGCGAGCTTTGCGAGACGGACGACCGGAGACCCGTTCGAAGGAGGCTGCGACGTCAGAACTTGGTTGTAATCTTCCTTCGTTTATTACTTAATAGATGATTATGATTATGGTTCCACTCCGTTTTCCATCATGTTAATGCGAGTAACATATTTTCTGACCGATGTTTAGTTACGTATGCTGGTTTCTATGCTTGTATCTGTTCGTTTCTTCCATGTGCAGGTGTTCATCCGCGGAGATCGTGGAAGGATTGTGATCTGTCGGGGCTAAAGAATGGGGACGCTTCTTCTTCAGGTTATAGCGTTGGAATCCAGGTAGGCTTCTATTCCTAGTCTTTCCATTCGTAACTAGGAGCTTGCGTCATAGCATTGTTTGTTTGTTGCTAGACCCCTGCTGGGCTAGTAGGGATCGCCTCTGTCCGCAGAGGGAATTTACCTCCTCAACAAATTGGCGACTCCGCTGGGGATCGTCCGGTTTTCATTGTCTCGTTTATGTTGTTTCGCTCTGATTGTTTTTCCTTGCTTGATGAACCTTCTGGGTTGGGTTCTTTCATTATTTTAGCTTCTTGGTTTGCTTAGCTTGCATTGGTATGCTTCTGGAGTAGCTTGTTTTTAATTTTTGCTAAGAAACTCGACTGGCGCGGTTTTTAACCCGACAGTCGCGCCAATTGGCGCACGTTGCCTTTGTATAGCCCGCGCCAATTGACTTCTGGCGCCAGTTTCACACTCACAGTCGCGCCACCCCTGTGATTTTTTTGAGTTTCTTCATTTTTTGGCTCTCTGGATTTGATCAGTGCTTTTCTTCTTGATTTTCCGACTGCCTGAGTGTCTTGGAGTCTTGTTTGGCTGGAATTCACCTCTGTCCTTTGGTTGTTTGCTTCTATCTACCGATTTCACGTTTTGAGCCCTAGGGCATCTAGTGGCTTAGTGTATCGAGCCCTCCTTGGGAGTTTTGGTGTCTTGATTGTCCTGTCAACTTGCTGATTGATTCTCCACGTCCTCTTAGTAGTCGTTGATTGTCTTATTGCGTTTTTTGGGTGATTGTTCATTCCTTCACTCGAGATTCGTTTGGCCTTGCTTTGGACCTAGATCACACGGTCCATTGGAAGCTTTTGAGTCTTTTCTTTGCTTTGAGAGACTTTGGTCGATTTGGGGATCTGATTGCGTGTGTTGTTGAGTGAAATGTGATTGTTTCGATCTCTTGAATATCGTTTCTCAAGTTGCTCCATTTGTTTTCAAGTTTGATTAGTGCATATTATCCATTAAACATTGAAAATCAAAAAAAAAAAAAATCTCTTTTGCTTTTGTTAATTAGTGCAATTGTGATCTTTTCCATATCGCTAGTGATTAGTGTTTTGAATGAAAAGTTTTCAGTTGCATTAGTTGCATTAGAGACATTGTTGTTTGTATTCCGTTCATTTCGTTTGCATAAAAGCTCTCAATTCTTATCTAACTAGTTTTCATCGAACGAAATGTTGCACTGTGGCATATAGCTTGCATTTAGGAGTCTTTCAAGACACTACACACGATAGGGCCTGGAAATTGAAACTTAATTGAAGATCAACTGTAAAATTTATTCAATTAACCTAAGGCAGCATTGGAACTTAACGAAGCATATTTAGAAGGTCTAGGCTAGAGACGTGTTCCGGCGTCGTTAAACCTAGCAGCTGTCGTTCGCCTGTTGGCTTTAGACAGCGCTAGTACGGACTTGCGCTCCCCGTACCGTCGCGTATATAAAGGGAGACCCCTCTAGGTTTTCAATCCTTTATCCACAGGAAGCCGAGTCTGCCGCCCTATACCCGTGATACACCGAACACAACATTCGGGGAGACTACCTGCACGTACGGAAAGTCCTTGGTTGATTTCTGTTTCATTTTTGAAACCAAGGTGTATATTGCAGTTCACGGATATTTGGTACACCCTTTGTGCCTAGTTTTTCCTGAGCAGTCATTTGGTCTTTTCTAACTCCCTAAACTTGAAAAGACCGTCAAGCGCTTGTCCTTTCACGCTTGTATCAACTCTGAAAGAGATTGAGTCATCTTTTTATCGTTTCTCGACTCTTAAAATATGAAACGGTAGAATTTCTTACTTTCCAATGTGGTAAAATTAATCGCCCACGATACACACCTGTTTAGACATTGCTTGTTGACTGTTTGATCGTGTGTCTTAACTCGTTTTCAGCCCGTGTGTGTGTTTGCTCTTTTTCTCTAGTCTTTTTCCACGGTGGCGGAACCTTCGGTTTCGTCTACTAGTAGTCCTTACACGGACGATTCTTCAGAAGCTTCTCAGCCTTCTGTTGAACCACAGCAGCCTGTTGTTTCCGAGTTTCCTGACGGGGGACCGGGTCTTGCCGAGCAACCCTTTGGAGGACCAGTTGAGTTCAATTGGCCCTTTTCGGACCCTGTGTCTGAATTGAGATTAGGAGCTGATTTCCTTTCTCTTACATCGGGTTCACCGTTTGTCGCTGCTGTTTTTCCTCCTAGTCCTCGCCGTCTTTTGCGTGATTTAACGGCAGGATCAACCATGAGTGATTCTGGTGAGGAAATTCCTGGTGAAGACTATCAACGCATCCCGCGTAGATTGTTTGAGGGAGACGACTCTGAGCTGGCTACCATGTCGTCAGCCAGTCCTTCTTTACCACAGGGATACGGATCTCTGGGTCAGATCATTTCAGCTGTAGCCTCTATGGGAATATCATCTCCTGCTTCGAGGCCAACTGTCACTACACCCGGGGTGTCCCCTTCGACGCCCGTCACTTCTGTTCCCGTTCGGCCCACTGTTTGTGTGGCTGCCTCTTCTTCTGTTGTCTCAGCTACCAGGGCTGGGCCAACTCCTAAAGATGTTTATCTAGCTACTGCTATACCGGAGAATATCTCTCCGGAGGAGTATCGGTTGTTTTTGCAACAGCCGAACGCCGGAGCTGGACAGATTCCCCAAGATCCTTACCGATCTTTCTTTTCGCACTATGCATAGGACGGCACTCCCGTGTATGGTTTCCCGGGTCAGCTTGACGAGCACGGGGAGATTTTGCGTCTTCTTGCTCCTGAGGCTTATTTGTATGCTCAAGGTTTACCGTACAACCAGGCTCATAACCCGCAGGGACAGCCCTTCCAAGGCCAACCTGCAGGCCAACCTGGCTATCTGTACGACCCTCAGGGACAGCCCATCCAAGGCTACTCTGCGGGCCAGCAAGGGCCATTGTACAATCTGCAAGGACCATATTATAACCCTGCTGGTCAACCTGCTCAGCCTCAGCCGGGGTATCAACCAGGACAGGCCTATGGTCCTGGGGGGCAAATCCAGCCTTCTTTACCGATGAAACCGCAGTATCCTGTTGTATCTAACGTTGCATATCAACCAGGACCACCCTATGGTTCTGCTTCAGGTCAAACTAGTTTCCAGCAAACACCTGGTCCTGTTCCACCACCAGGCCAACCGGCTCATCCGGTACAACCTGGTGTCCCGCCTCCAGGCCAGCCGACCTATTCGGTGCAACCTGGGGCTCACTTACAACCAGGTCAACCTGCGCAACCAGCGCCGCCTGTTTATCCGGGCCAACCTGGTCATTCAGGCCAGCCCCCTCACTCGGGTCAACCTGTTCATTCAGGGCAGCCCTCTCATTCCGTTCACTCTGCTCAACAGCCTATTCATTCAATGCCGCAGCCAAATCACCAGCTGCGCCCTACGTACCAGGCTCCGCAGGGTTCCACTTATCAGCAGTCTACTCATCCTCAGGGTGGTTGTTATCCTCATGGTCAGTCTCAACCGAACTATAACCACTCTGGAGGCTCTCAGTATCATCCTCCTCCACCCGGTTCTACCTACGCTCAGCAGCCAAATCCAAACGCTACTTATACAGGGCAGACACCTAATCAGGGCCCGAACCCTGGTTATCAAGCCCCGCACTATGGTTACCAGCAGCCAAATCAGTCTGGTTATACGAACTATGCCCCCTACGGTCAGAATCCTACGGGACAGAACCCGTGGGGGCAGGGATATTCACAACCATCGTGGAGCACGGGTACCGGACCTTATCCTGGGACTGGCATGGTAGTTAACCCTCCATTTCCGTTCCTGGCTACCTTGGAACTGCCGGACGTTTCAAAGTTGACCAATGATCCGATTGCACACAATCCGTATTGGCCTCCGGTTCCCACCAAGATACCAGGGGATTGTCCCAAGTTTGAGGGCAAAGCTGGCGAAGACCCCCAGGCGCATGTGATGACGTATCACCTCTGGTGTTCGTCTAACTCTTGGACCGACGATTCGATTCGTCTGCGTCTTTTCCAGCGTACTTTAAAAGGAGCTGCTGCTAAGTGGTACATAGAACTGTCCCGTGGTATTTTCCAAGATTTCAACTCGTTAGCCATGGCTTTCCTCACGCATTTCCAGTTACCGGTCTGGTATGAGGCCGGGACGCACCTCCTGTCTTCTATGAAGCAGGACACGGCCACTCACATCTCGGATCACATCCATGAGTGGCGGCGCCGTCGTCGACTGATCAAGTTTCACATACCTGATCAGATTTTGACTCACTGGTTCACCACCTCCTTTGTGAATAAAATCGCTCAAGATATCGCGATGGGAGCGTGTGTGACGGAGGAACAAGCTATCGCGCGTGCCCAGTACCTGGATCTTGTCTATTCGCAGTCTGGCACGCTTTATGACATCTTGACTGATGCTCCACGGCCCGGAACCACTAAGGCTCCGCCCACTCCTACGGTGGATGGTGTCATTGGTTCCGTTTCTCAAAATTCGAAGAAGTCTTCGAATGGGAAGCAGAAGGCTAATTCTTCCAACAATACCTCTGCTAATTCCCCCTCATCTGATTCTGGTAAAACCACGGAGGTGAATGCCGTCCAGGCCAATCCTACGGACAAATCCTCCAAGGGGAAGAAGAAGGGCAAAGGAAAATCAAAATCTGATGCCCCGAAACCGGAATCTAAAGCTCGAACTGAGGATGGCTCCCAACGTAAGCCGAAATTCCCTTGCCTCATCTGTGAAGGTGACCATTACACTAAGGATTGTCCACGACGGTCCGAAGTTAGTCAACTTCTTAAAGGTTCAAAAGGGACTCCGGTTGTTTTAAAAGAGCCATTTCCATCTCAGCAGACCCAGATGGTCGAACAGGCGTCACCATCTGCACCGTTTGGGTCTCAGGTTTTCATGATGAAGACTAATGCACCTATCACTATCGCTACGCGAGCGAAAGATTACAATGAATCGCGGCAGGCACCCGGGAAGGCAGTTGCGGATGGGCCGCCTCCCCCACCTGCCTCCGGTCCATTGGAAATCGAGAAGCCGACTCTCGAACCCGTTGTGAAGCCACCTCCCAAAGGTGTTCTTCGGAGATCCTCTTATAATCCAAATGCTCGTGCCGCTCAACATTATAGTATTGTTGAGGATCTGGCACAGGCGCCATGTGCCACGTCTGCACTCGAGGTTCTTCAAAGTTGTCCTTCACAACGGAAGGCTTTACTGTCTGCAATCGGCGGTATCGATCCCGCCGACTCGAGTCTTCTCACTTTCGATCTGGAGAATTTTACTCCCCGGCTTCCACATCAAATCGCTTTGGTCATTCAAGTCGGGATTAACGGTCTGAACATTCATAGGGCCGTAGTAGCTGAGGGTGCATCTACCTGCGTTATGTCCTCCGCTTGCTGGAAGGCCATTGGCTCTCCAGCCTTGTCGTCATCTCCTAATGCCCTTGAGGCATTTGATGGTCGGGAATCTAAACCCCTGGGAGTTCTCGAGAGTCTTGCGATCACATTACAGGGAAAAACTGTCAACGTGGAAGTAGAAGTGGTTGACGCTAAACTCAACTACAACATACTTCTTGGCCGCAGCTAGACCCATGCCATGCTCTGCGTGCCGTCTACCGTCTTTCGTTTCATTAAGTTCCCTCACGAGGGCAAGATTGTCACGGTAGATCAGTTGTCATTTTTCACCTCTAGCTCTGAGAACAACGTGCCATACGTCGATCAAATTCCGAATCCCCCAGACAGCATAGGACCTGGTCTTTTCAAAGACCCAGTCCTCATGGGTGTATTCCCCGCACCGCCACCGAATACCGCTCAAGTCAACATGTTGTCCAGGACTGATGACCCCTGGCTTATTCCTACACCTGAGCAGGTATATGAGTTTGGAGAATCCATGCCTTTAACGCCGGTAGAGATCAGCTACTGTGAGATTGTTGCCGCATCGGACCCTCCACCTCCTCAGCATGCTCTGATGAGCATGGCTCTCGACGTCTACTCACAATCCCCCTGGCTTGGTCAGGCTGATTCACCTGATCCTCTTAGAGAGACTTTTCCTTCAGATGAGGCTATCATTGAAACTATGTCTCTTGAGGAGCTACCCTGGGGCGATGGGCATCATCGCTCCTCGTTTATGCCTAGCTTGGGGGCAATGACTGACTGTCTAGAGCGTTATGCTACTCGGGTTCCTTCCCCTCCTCTTCAAACACCGATCTTGATGCACGAGGTATTTTCGGAGGGTAATCTGAGTAACATTACTCAAACTGTTCCAATCAACATCTCTGTTAAACCAGGGATTGTTGAGAACATTCATGTGGGTGTGACTTGTTCTCCCGAAGAGATTCAAGTCTATACTGAGCTTTTCAAAGAATTCAGAGATGTTTTCGCATGGTCCTACGAGGAAATGCCGGGAATTGATCCTAGTATTGTCGTGCACGAGATTCCAACCTATCCAGGTGCGAAACCCGTGCGCCAACGCTTACGTCCCATGAATCCTCGGAAAGTCGCCGCTATCAAGGCAGAAGTTGAAAAACTTCTGAACGCGGGTTTTATTTATCCTATCCCCCTTACAGAATGGGTGTCCAATATCGTCCCTGTCGATAAAAAGCAGGGTACAATTCGAGTCTGTGTGGATTATCGCGATATCAATCGTGCCTGTCCCAAGGATAATTATCCCACTCCGTTTATCGACCAGATTGTCGACGATTGTGCTGGGAGTGAGATCTATTCCTTAATGGAAGGTTTCTCAGGCTATAACCAAATCAATATTACTCCCGAGGATCAACATAAGACCACATTCATCTGTCCGTGGGGCACTTTCGCGTACAAAAAACTCCCGTTCGGCTTAAAGAACGTTGGCGCCACGTTTCAGCGTGCGATGTCCTACGCTTTTCATGACATTCGTCATATTGTCCAGCCTTATCTGGACGACTTGCCAGCCCATTCGGGTAAGCGAGAGGACCATCCTGAGCATCTTCGCCAGATCTTTCTTCGTTGCAGACGCTACAACATCAGGCTCAATCCTCATAAGTGCATCTTCTGCGTTGATTCTGGCCGTCTCTTAGGCTTTATAGTCTCGAAAGACGGAATTCGCCTTGACCCTCTGAAGGTTGAGGCCATTATAAATCTCCCATCACCCTCCTCCCTGTATCAGTTACAAAGTCTGCAAGGGAAAGCGAATTTTCTTAGGCGCTTTATCCCGAATTATGCCGAGGTGGCCAAAGGATTCACTCGTTTGTTAAAGCAAAATATTCCCTTTCACTGGGACGAAATTGCTCAAGAATCCTTTGAGAAGCTGAAGACATTGCTAGTCAATGCTCCGTTGCTTCGTCCTCTGGACTACCACCGCGACTTCACTTTGTATCTAGCCGCCGCATTTAGCACCATCGCCATGGTCTTGGTGCAGGATGACGATAACGGTGATGAACATGTTGTTTATTACCTGTCTCGGAACCTTCTCGACCCGGAAACGTGTTATGCACATGTCGAGAAGTTGGCCTTAGCAGCAGTACACGCCGTACAATGCTTTCGCCATTACATCCTTTTGCGCACGATAACAGTGGTTTCAGACTGCAACCCTATGACGTATATTCTTTCTAGACAATTTCTAGGGGGCAAGTACTCCAAATGGATCGTGATCCTGCAGGAGTTTGACTTGGAGTTCACCACTGCCAAGTCAACTAAATCACTGGTCTTCGCGGATTTGATATGTTCTCTCCCTACAGACTCTGTTCCCGCACACTCTGAAGATCATATACCGGACGAAACGATGTTTCTTATCGATACTCGTGATCCTTGGTACGGTGACATCATAGTGTATCTTCAGACCGCGACATTTCGGTCTGAGTTGGATAAAACTGCCCGCCGTCGGATTCGGCACCAGTCCCAACCCTACCGCATAGTAGGAGATACCTTATATCGCATTGGAGTAGATTCGGTGCTCCGACGATGCCTTACCTTGGAAGAGGCTGAGAAAGTCTTGAATGACTGTCACAGTGGCGCCTGTGGCGGACATATGTCCGGGTATGCTACTGCCCAGAAGATTTTACGGGCAGGTTATTTCTGGCCTTCTATATTCAAGGATTGTATCACTGCAGTCCGAAAATGTCATCCATGCCATATTTTTCAGCGCAAGATGCGCGCGCCGCCGTTGCCTTTGCATCCCGTTATTACCGTCGGCCCTTTTGCGAAATGGGGCGTGGATTTTATGACGTGTAACCCTCACTCGGCCGGGGGGCACGCGTATATCATTGTCGCCGTTGACTACTTCACTAAGTGGGCCGAGGCGATGCCTACACTAGCTGCTGACGGGAAAACGACTGCTTCATTTTTATTCAACCATGTTATTTCACGATTCGGGGTTCCTCAAGCTATCGTCACTGATCACGGTACTCATTTCCGCGATTACATGATGGCGGAGCTGACTTCAGTGTTGGGCTTGCGTCACGACAGCTCAACACCATACTACCCTCAAGCGAATGGTTAGGTTGAAGCGGTGAACAAGGTTTTGGTCACTATGCTTCAACGAACAGTTGGGATTCATAAATCCACTTGGCATCTTCAACTGTTCTCAGCTCTCTGGGCGTACCGAACATCTGCTAAGAGCGCAACCGGATTCACACCATTCCGATTGGTGTACGGTCTGGAAGCTACTCTGCCGGTTGAATGTGAAATTCCTTCGCTTAAATTAGCTGTGGAGCTCTTACCGGACACTTCTCCTGAGGAAGAACGTCTTCTGTATCTCGAACGGTTGGATGAAACCCGTCGTCTAGCTGCTTTGATCATCGAAGCGCAAAAGAAGAGGGTCAAATCTCATTTTGATCAATCTGTTTCCCCCCGTTCTTTCATCGAAGGGGACCTCGTCCTCTTGTACGATCAGGCACATGAGAAGCTTGGAGCCGGTAAGCTCCAGCCAATGTGGCACGGGCCCTATATAGTAAAGCGCGTTTTGAAAAATGGGGCCTACGAGCTTATAGACTACGAAGGAGTTCCACTGGCGCAGCCCAGGAATGGGCTGTACCTTAAAAAGTACTATGCCTGAAATGATTTCTGTGGTGTGTGTACATAGGTGTGTGATTGTCATTTGTGTGCATGGTGTGGTGTGCTTTGTAAACATATTTCTGCTGATCGGGTCTTCCTGGTTGTGCAGATGTCTATTCATCCATTTGTTGGTTTCGCGGATGGTGCCTCCCGCAGTACCAGGAATCTGTCTTCCGCAGCCTGGGTAATTTACGATCCTGCTGGTGAGTTGATTGACCTGCAAGGTGTGTGTTTAGGACGTACCATGAACAATATCGCGGAATATAGTGCCGTGTTGGAATTGTTAACCGAGGCAGTAAACCTTGGTATCCGTGAATTGCTCGTGTACCTAGATTCACAACTTGTAGTGTTACAGCTGAACGGACACTATTCGGTAAGGAAACCGTCCATCTTACGTCTGTATTTGCGTATTCGATTACTGGAAAGGAATTTTGACTACATTACATATCATCATATACCCAGGCATTTGAATACATTAACGGATGCAGTAGCAAATTTGGTATTAGACAGACATTTGCGCAATTTATAAATCATCATCACATGTAAAGAAAGACTCATCCAGAAATAGATATGTATATATATAGATATCGAAATGTTTACATAGAGTGTGTCACATAAAACTCAAAAAATATACATAATCGTCTTAGTACATCCTGAGACACTGTGTCTCTCAAAAAATAGGTGTGGCATAAATCCTAAGGACTAATCCGCATGGTGCTCATGATAGCACGTCACTGCACGCACTAGGCGCCTCAGAATTCGGTGGATCCGATTCGAAACTCCCACCGTGTGGCGCTGGTATGCCATCGGTACATCTGATAGCCGGGCATAGTCTGGAATCCCATGGGCAATCCCCTCGAGGTTCTGGATTAGTTCCTCTCCTCCGGTACCTTCCCCCTGGATCTCAGGGGCGAGTTGTGTCCTCCGGAAGATTGGAGACATCTCGGCTGGTCTCTCAGGTCCTACATCTGCATGCATATATAACTGTGTTAAGACGAATGTGTATTAAAAAAAAAACACATATAAACATAAAATAAAAAATATGAGGTCTTACCCAGCTCCTCGTCCCAGTCATCTCCTTCTGGTAGTGGGAGATCTGGGTCCCCGGTAAAGTCAGTTCCCGAATAGGGCCAATCTTCCACGACGATCAGTTGGCGCCGTAGCCACCTAAAGAACTCTGGCCTCCAGGACATCTGTTGGCCACCTCCAGATCTGGGCATCAGTGCTGCCCAGCGAGCCATTCGTGGCTCTCGTGGTATCGGACTCGCCACTGCGGCCCCTTGGCCCTGGAAGATTGGTATGTGTTCCAGAATGAACGATACCAAGATGGAACCATAACCGAACTGTTTCAGTTTCCCCTGTTTGCACCTTGTGAGCTGCCTTTTCATGTTGATAGTTACTGCTTCTGTCCAGTTGAACAGTAGGGGACCCATGCATTCTAAGGCCAACAGGAGTTGAGTCTTCGTGGCCTCGTGCGGAGCCTGCGACCCAGCAGCCCGCGTAATGGTATGGAGAACTACTCTCAGTGCTAGATCAGGGATAGTATGGATGTCTACCTTTTTGCTTCCTGATCCTGTCTGTGCCCCTCGGCACACCCGTGCCATTACCTGTTCCATCTTTTCCCCGGATGGTCTGCTCCCAGTCAGTACAGGGATTGGACCTCTGCGGGACAATCCAGTAATGAAATAAATGTCAGTGACCTCCAGTTCTAACACCTGGTCTCGTAGCCTAAACACTTGTTCATTTTCATCCCAGATGCTGATTAGATATTGGAGGAGCTCGGGCTGAGCTCGTAAACATGGCGTGAGGAAGAATTTTTTCAATCCACAGTCTCTAAGTGCGTTCATGCAAGCTTGGCTTTGCATGGCTTGTTCATCCTCGTCTTCGTGCTCTTGTTCCTTCCATTCGATTGCCATTTTGAGTGATTATCTGCATTCACATGGTCAAAAACCCCTGGTTAGATCTTTGATGAGCTTCAAATTCCAAGAAATTTGGTTTAAATGTCGAAATTTTGGGCGAAATTTAAGGTTCGGCCGCTGGCGCAGCTGTTTTGCGAACAGTCGCGCCATGTGGCGCGAGCCCTTTGTAAAAAAGAGCTCATTGGCGCGGGTCCATGCCCGATACCCGCGCCAATGGGCGCAGCCCTAAATTTTTAAGAGTGGCCTTATAGAACTGATTAATTTTAAAAATGGCCATACAAGACTGAATCTTAAGGGAAAATCATTAAAAAATGAATGAAAATGTAGAGCAAGGGAGCGCCTTTTACCTGTGACAGACGAGAAGCTGAATGGTTGCCTGGATTGGTCGCAATCGTCGACGGAAGTTTTTGCTCCAAATGGACCACTGTTGTTTTCTACCAAGGTAAATAGTAAAAGTAATTTTATTTTTTACCAATTAGACATATTTATAACTTTTTCGACGTTAAATGAGTTTTAAAAGTTATTTTTATCAAATATTTGCATATGCTATGTCGAAAATGGATTTTACGCTTGCTTGGTATGTGCAGCAACAGGTTTTTGCGACTTAAAAGATGGAAACGAGTTGTATTTTATACTTTTTCGGACTCGGTAAATACACGAAAAAGTCACTCTGGAGTCATCTTTCAGCTCTTTTCCGACTCTCTAAATATGAAAAGATCGCCGAGGCCCTTGTCGTTTCGATCTCGTTAAAATGGACACGAATCGACATTCACCCAGTATAAGTTTAACCCTTTTTCGGGCTGGGCTGGATCGATTACGAAAAAGGAATACCCTAGCCTATCGCGCCTAGGAGGTTTTCCCGGATATTGTTTTCTACTTTTTCGGATCTGGGAAACTATTTACGAAAAGGGACCTGTGGAGTTTTCTTTTCCGCTGTCTTTTCAAACTCTCTAAACATGAAAAGACGCCGAGTTCTTCCTTTGTCAGACTCGTTAAACCCTGATGACATTGGATTCCGTCGAAATGACGTTCTCCGAGTTTCTCCTTCCTAGGACTCGTTAAATGCACTAGGATGGATTTGCCCGAAGGGCGGACTTATATCGCAAGCATATGCTATCCCCTTCAAGCTTGTTATCAAAAATAATTGGGGTACTCGCCAGAAATGGTGGGGGAAAAATGGAACCATCGTCGTTGTCGTCGGCAGTATGTCGCTCTTGAACATGGCACTTGTCCGCATTCGTGTCGGGTTGGGGACATCTCATCTCGCTGCTTCACTTTGCTTCCATGGGTTTGGGTAATCTCTTTTGACCTCTCATCTGTTCACTGCCTCGTCGCCATGACCTTTGATCCGTTGATGTCAAATACTGCCAAGTCCATTGTCGTGCCATTCGTATGTTCAAGAGAAGTTGGCCTCTGCAAATATCAACCTTCCTCTGTTTCTCATATGGTCCTAATTCACAACAAAACATTATGTTCCTCTGTCTCGTGTCGATGATGTGGGAATCATTATGGCCCACCTTCGATCAAGGTCACTTCCTGTCGACTTCAACTCATTATCCAGGAAGTTGGTCTAGAGACTCCCGATGGTACCTTGGAGCCTGCATGCCTCAATGGCAGGTTCGTCGCATTCGACGTGAGGTTTACATCATTGACCTCCGATCGAGTGATTCTGCGGGTGTTCGACATCAACTCATTTATTCA
>JAXQQM020073712.1:0-12447 GCA_034641835.2 Pinus albicaulis | reverse complement strand
TCCTTATAACGTTTTTTGTTTAAATGACAGAGAATGTTTCCCTTGAGGATCTTACCACCAGAGAGGAAGACAGGGCAACAGTCCCAACGACGACAACTGGTGCACCAGGTAAATAATCTCATTGCATTTTTTTTATTAATATTACCAAACTAGTTCAATGATATTTAAAAACTGACAATTAAAATTTAATATTATCTGTTTTTGTAGGCGATGCCCCGTCACTGGATGAGACCAGACATCGTGACTACGCAACTAGGTCAGCGGCGACAACTGGTGCACCAGGTAAATAATATCATTGCAATTTTTTTTATTAATATTACCGAACTAGTTCAATGATATTTAAAAACTGACAATTAAAATTTAATATTATCTGTTTTTGTAGGCGATGCCCCGTCACTGGATGAGACCATACATCGTGACTACGCAACTAGGTCAGCGGCGACAACTGGTGCACCAGGTAAATAATCTCATTGCAATTTTTTTTATTAATATTACCGAACTAGTTCAATGATATTTAAAAACTGAAAAATTAAAATTTAATATTATCTGTTTTTGTAGGCGATGCCCCGTCACTGGATGAGACCAAACATCGTGACTACGCAACTAGGTTAGCAGTGCGGGTCGAAAGGCACGAAACAGGAGCAGAGCATGATGATATTGATGATGTAATTAGGAGCTTTAAAAATAGGAAGAAGAAAAAGAAAATTCGATAATGTAAAATATTGTATTATTATAATACAAACGTTACCAATGACCATACTTGGAACGTTTTTTTGCGTTATATAAAAAACTCATTTATCATACTATTTTTATGTCAAGCATTAATTGCAATGTTTCCTTGCGTACTTTTTGTTGAATTGTTTTTTATTAGTTATTGAATATTTTTTTTTATGCTCATGAAAGTAAAAAATGAAATATAGATTGGGTATTGGGGAATTGAGAGTGATGTGAGGGGGGGGGGAGGGGCCATAAGAGCTTCCACCTTCACATGGTTGGCCCTGTTTAGTAGAGAATAATTTATTGGAGCGATTTAATCTTGGAGCAAACCTCCCTTGATCCAGCGTAGCAACAAAAAAGTCACCGTTGACTTAGTTGCTACTCTTTCAGATCATGGGAGGCTTGTTCCAAGTTCATGCGACTCCAATAAATTGTTCTTGAAACGAAGAGGAGCTTATTCAGGTATGTTTTGACATTTTCAACATATGTTCTAACATTATCATAAGAATGCATCTTAGAGTAAAAATACTACATCAATTACTTGTATTTATTGTATAGATAATGATGGATTTTGATTGACTTGGCAGTGCAGGTACAAATCCTCTTGCATCATGAGCAATACAACTTGTCAACCAGGGTCATGTCCAAGATATTTCTGATTATGCGCTTGACCAGGTTCGTAATGTCACATTTTGTAATTTCCTTTACAGTTCATAATTCAATATTAAGCTTGTTCATGATTATTATCTAGGTTTTTTGTATGTGTTTTTTCATCTATTTGATTGTAAGAAACTCTGCATGTTTCCTGTTGTTCACTATGATTTCTCCCATTACCACTCCCAAGATGAATCCGAATTTATTGTTACATAGGTTAATTTATTGTTACTATGATTTCTCCATTTACGATTTCATAGGTTACATCATGTAAAGTTGTTAATCTCAGGTTGGTGATGAGCTTTAGTTCTCCAGATTTGGGGCTTTTCTGATATTTTCTCCCTCATGTCATTCCTGCATCACCTCGTTGTTTGAGCATGCCAATTTTTTACCACTTGTACCAATTGGCACATGTCAATCTCTGAGTGGTGCCACATTTCACCTATTTTCAGTGAGAGTTTAGGGTTTCTCTAACATAGCTTCAGAAATCTGATTCAGTGCCTGCTTGAATATTGTCACACAATACTCATGGTTTGGATTGATGAGCATGTTCTGAATGGTTGGTTGATTCATAAGAACCACCCATATAGTCATCTTGAGATATTTCAGAAGGTTTCTCGGGTTTCCTTTTTCACCGTTTCTAGTGGGTGGGATGGTGTGGGGTGATCCATCAATATTGGTGCTCTTGTAGTAGGAATTTGTTTTTGGGGATATAAAGGAGCATTTGATGTAGATATCCCATTGGATGCATTCATAGATGGGCACGAGAGGTCAATAATTTAAATTAAAAATATGCAACCTCTAGCATGGCAACCTGAAGGCCGCGAGAGACACTGGTTAAAGATTGTTTTGTGCTGGCCTTAATATAGTCGTGATTTCTTTCTATTATCTTAATGCAAATATATAGTCCGGTCTCATTAAAATGAGGATTGTGGTTGTATTTCTCTTTGGTTGTTTCTCTCTTAATGCTCCGGAAGTTGCCAAAAGTTGCGATAGTTGTTTAGTTTTCCTGTTACAACTTAAAAGTGGTTTCTAGCAATGGGAGTCATGTTTTTTAAGGTTCATACTAATATGAAGATCTTGTAATTCTATATTCAGGATAAGAGAAGATGGCCTCTGCTTTGGGCAGTATGACAACAATTGCCACATCTACCTCATTGGGTAACAATGGAAAGGGGAAGAAGTTGGGTGCAATGTTTGATAATTATGGCATACAATTGTCTTCTCTTTCAGTTTTTTCACCCATTTCCTTTAATCGCTCAAGCAGAAGAGGGACTCTGAGATTACGCGACAGAGAGAAGGTAGTTAATATAAGAGCTATGGAAAAGGAGTTGTACTTCAACAAGGATGGCTCACTGACAAAAAAATTGCAGGTCAGAGAAAAAATTATGTTTAAAGGAAGGTCACCTGCACATGAAACTTCACTGCGGTGGATCTTTCCTTGTCCACTTATATTCGATTTTAATATGTTATTTTAATTTTTCATGGAGGGTTGTTTTGGCATATGGTCTGGTATTCAATTGCACACTTACTGAAAGCATTGTCAATTTGTCTTGCAGGCGGTGTGAACAAACTTGCTGATCTTGTTGGAGTCACCCTTGGGGCGAAGGGCAAAATGTTGTCTTAGAGAGCAAGCATGGTTCTCAAAAAATATTTAATGATGGTGTGACAGTAGCTAAGGAGGTAATTTGTAGATGTGTGCTCTGGTTTTCTTTTTAACGTTGTATTAGTTCCCCCTCTTAATTGTCTTAGATTTGGTAGGCATAATTTGAAAACTCAAAGGTGAAAGGAAACATATTTGTTACCCAGTGTTCTAAAAGGAAAGGGTTATAGCTGAGTCAAATTTTATTGTTATTGACAGTGTAATGAAATGTATTTGTAGTTGTTTAGTATTATGGCCGAGGTGCACTTTTATTATGGAAATAGTTGATGCAATATTGTCATTTAATCCTTACTGCAGGGTAGCATGTTGAGAAGTTTCTTGTGAAACATTTGGTATTCAAAATGACACTTGATCCTATACAAGATCATGCACTTGACTTCAAAATTCATATTCAAAGTGCGCCAGGCAATTCTTGCAAAATTTCAAATATTTATGTTGTTTTAAACCATTATCTTTTTCATGTATTGGATGCTGAAAATGTGAAAAAGACTTTGGTATGAAACCAACTGGTGAATAATTTCCAGCAAAACAACCACTTCCAAGACATGATTTAGAAGTAGAACAAATGTGCTTATGAAGCATAGAAAGATATTCTTGATGCATTGTCAATGTTTGGCTAGGGTTATTTTTGGAGAAAATAACTCCTTATTCCTAGAATAGTGATCTTCAATACAAGTAAATGCCAGAGAAGAGAGATCATCGTGTGATGCAACAAAACTGAAATTGGACCCCTAAGGAGAGTTGGTGTGTCTACAATCGCTCTGTCAACATTTTCCCCTGGTTTACCCCGTTCTTTTCCTCCAGCCTGGATCTTCATTGACTTCTTCTTTCTTCGGGTTTATTTATCAAATTCGTAGTATTTGATAAATAAATACCATCCACAATGGTTGGACTTTAATTTATATTCCCGACTTTATATTATCTCCAAGCCTTATAACCAATGTTTAACTTTCAACACTTTGTATTTATACTCCACGTTTCTTGTTAAATAAATAACTTGTAATGAAATTTCGGCTCTATATTTCACCACCCAGCCTTACAACAATCACGCTACAGACTTATGCTAATTATCCACCAATCGTTTAATTAAACAATTTCATTATACTCCGTCCCCACCTATATATATATCAATAACCAATCAAACACTCATATCGTACCTGGCTATCCTCCGCACACCTTAGTTAACCTCCGGGCAAGTTCAACGTGCGACCACCATCCGATGGCCCTTCTCCAAATCAACAACTCTTGGAAATTTCGCTCGGCTTCCAATGTCGGGCTTTAACGTGCGATGGCGCGGGTTAAACGGTGGTTTTCCGGGGGTCACTTCGCCACATGTCGCATTCCCTATGGAATCGATCGCGAATAGGAAATACCACCTACTCTGCAAAAGTGGTGCGATATGGGCAACCCGCTTTTGTGATTCTGCTCGTGGTTTTGGTACAGGGCTTGACCACGGGTGCAAGTCTGGTTCCGCTATCCTTTTGTTTGTTAACTCATGTCCAATCCTCGGGTTAGGTTCTGAAAGCACAACAATCTTGTCTCTTTATTAAGCGGGATTTTTATATTTGAACAGTGTTCACGACCTCGGTTCTCTACACAGACCTCGCCTTCGGGTGGGGTGAGTTCACAGGGTTATCCAACAATTTACGGTAATTCAAAGACAGAAGAATGGAATTATCAGTACCCAATCGCCTCACAGTTAAACAATTCTTCACAATTAGCAGTTCGAGATAATTCAATGGAAACTATGCTTGGAAATCATTTAACTGTAAACAATTGTTCACACACAGAGGTTTATTGCAGAAATCCCCTCTCTACTCTCCTCTTCCCTCTCTACTTTTATTCATCCGAGGAATTACAATTTATATACATAACATATGGCTCTTCCGTTCCTCTGAGAGGACCATTCTAGAAATCAAAAGGTCTAATTATAATAATTCAACTAACTGAAACTGTTCGACTCCTACAACTCTAACTAGTCTAAGTAATATAGTCAGCTGAGGTATTGACACCTAGCTATTACAACTCAAATGTTTTCGAACCCTCCTAGTCATAACATGTGGAAAAAACCTCCTACATTGTTGGCTAGTGCCTAATTCCCCTGCATCATCGTGTGACATAAACCTATTAACAAAAGTGAACAGGGAATGATTATTAATTATGGCATACTAAGTTGTCAGTGATTTTGACTATTTGTCTTTAACATGTAAACATGTTAAATTCCAAACTTACATCATCATGGTATTTTAGTAGATGTGTGATAGGTAGTATGATAGTATCATATTACCATTCTTCCTTGAGGAACCCACTTCATCCATTAAGATTTCTTTTCTAAAGAGTAACATTGTAGATAACCTTAAAAACATTTGCTAACTATTTTTGTTTGACCATTTGATTGTGTTTGATATGTAGAACTCATGGCAGCTAGTGTTTCTCCACTCATATTAAATAATTATTTCCAAAATTTTCTTGTTACTATTACTTTATGAAAACCATGAAGACGATGAATTTCTTTCACGGACACTTCTGCCACTTGGCTTGTTCTTTATGTACTTTGAGCTCTACAAAACAAATCTACAAAATTTGTCTATATAAATGACCACAAAAATGTAATACTTACCTTTATATTTCAGTAACCCTGTAATAAAGTCTATTGATATATATTCTAGTCTTTGAATATGTATGTGGAATGGTTGAAGTAACCCTAGAGATTTTACTATCTCTCTTTTATTTATTATGCAAACCTGACCTTTTCTTACAAAATTTTGAATATCTTTCTTCATTCCTTCCAAAAATATATTTTTTGATCCTTTGAGATGTTTTAAGGAACCCTGCGTCCTACCATTAGAGAGACATGGGACTCCCTTAATATTTTTTTATTCAAATATGCTTGTGTGCATAAAAATATTCTACATTTGCACCAAAGTATATCTCTCTTTCACTCCTAATGCTCCATAGAGTTCATCCCATCCTTTATAAATTTTAGTTTTTGTTTAGTACTATTGTCATTTTTCCATTATGGAAAGCTTCTTCTAGCCACCTAGGAATAGAATATGTAATTGGATATAAATTTGAGGCCTCTTCTATTTTAGAAAGAGCATCATATACTAAATTTTCCTTACCCTTTTTGCAGATTATCTCAAAATTAAAACTTTTCATTTTTTCTCCTCATTTTTGTTAATCTTCCAATGAAATCCATAGCTTCAAAAAATACTTTATGCCATCATGGTATATCTTGACTTTAAAGTACCTCCCAGTGATATACTATCCCCATTTTTTATTGCATGTAATATTGCTTCCATTTATTTTTCATACGTAGATTTCACCAAATATTTTCTTTGAATTTGTTGCTTTTAAAAGCCAATGATATCCCTTATTGTGTTAATGTTACATAAATTCCTTGTCCTAGTGCTTCACACTCTACTATGAATGTTTTACCAAAAGTAGGTGCAACCGATGTTGGTGTAGAAGACATGGCATCCATTAAAAGAGAGAATGCCAAAGTAGCCTCATCATTCCATATAAATAATATTTTCTTCAAGAGATTGTGAGTGGACTTGAAATGCATGCATAATTCTTAACAAATGATCAATAATATCATGTAAGTCTAAAAAATCTTCTAAGAACCTTGATTTTCTTAGGAATAGGTCATTTTGTAATCGCTTGCATCTTTTGAGGCTCCAACTTCACTCCTTCCTTTAAAACAATATGAACCAAATACTCAAATTCTTATTTCCCAAAAGCACATTTGGATATTTTCACATAAAAATTATTGTTCTCAATAATTTATATAACTTTTCCACATGTTTACTAGTGTGGTATTCCCATGATTTATTATAAATATGTGTATTATCAAAGAAAACCAACACAAATTTTATAACATGGGATCAAAAAAAATTGTTCTTAAGTCGAGCCCGCCGGACTTCAAACGGCGATAAACCATAATTCAAACCAAATTCGCGTTCCAAAATAGCCTGCTGACGTCGGCCAATTTTGTGACGCGAAAACCAAATGAATTCCGCCCTAATCTTTTTCGGGTCCGAAGTTGGCTAGCGTACGGAGGGAGAGTTGTGACGCGAATTTCTTATCAAATTCGCTCTAATCTTTTTCAAGTCTGGATTTCCACTGCGCGAGCGGCCCAAACAAATATCCGCTCCTATCCCTCTATGACGAAACCATCGTACATGCTGACGTCATCAATCAAAACCCGCCACCCTTTTGACTTTGTAAATAAAACAAATTGTGTCTGCGTCATTTTCATTGTTCCGTGCGCTAGCCAGTCTTCCATGCAACAAAATTCAAAAACCAACTGTTAACGCTTGCTGACCGTTACCTTGCTGAAGAGAATTTAAGCCGAGTATTTCAGGGTTCTTCTGTCATAACCAGTGCCTGTTTAAACACATTTCATTTCCCGTAAACAGGTATTTATTCCAATTCTCCGCTAAACTCTGTAAAAAATCTTGGTTTTAGTTTTAATTCTTCACTAAGGTCTGAAAAGAAGTTCAGTTTGGTCTTTTTCATTCCCAGAACTACAATTATATTCCCAAAACTGGTAATTGTGCCCCTTTTCCACAAAAACCCCGAAATTCCATTTTTGAATCCACAAGAACCAGAAATGGAAGTTCCTGTAGCTCTGAATGTCGTGCCCATCAATGCCCCTCACAAGGACTTGGATTATTTTCCTTTAGCCGATATGGATTTTAAAATTAAGGACTTGCGTCTAAGTGAGAATCCTCTTCGAATATTTTTCCGATGCAGAGACAATTATTTGAATGGTTCTGACATCTTTGGACTTTGGGAATCAAATCTTCCTATGTACCTTCTCCCCTCAGTCCATATTTTTCCTGAGTTAATCCATTATTGCTACGCAAATTATGATCCCAACCAATGAGCAGTTTTATCCCCAATTCAAAATGTCATTTTCCCAATAACTGCTCAGTCCATAAATGAAATGCTACAATTCCAACCTGGTCAAGCTCTCACTCCCCTGTCCATGGTTGAATTACTTGAGAAATCTACTAAGTTATCCCATGAAGATTTAAACCGCCTATGCCAAACCTTCATGTTACCAGAGCATCAGCCTAAAAACCCTCCCCCTTATGGTTATACTTTCTTTACTGATGAGGGTAGACTTATTTTAAACATGATATATTCCATAATGGGCTTCAATACTAGTGAGTATGTTGATCAGTTAACCCTAGTATTGCTATCCATTTTTACCCCTGGACAGCCTCCTGCTGTCAAGTATGATTTTGCATCTTATATTGCTGACAAAATCTATGATCAGTTCATGAGATTTGAGAATGAGAGAGTATTTAAGTATTCTTCCGTCATATATCATCTCATGATTTACTTTCAGTCAGAAAATTTCCCTTTTTATGTTAAGAAACTTGATGCCAAAGGGAATCCTAGGTCAGTCATCTTTTGGTCTTCCATTACTCACAATTCCTCTGATTCTCCTTATTCCTATAATGAGTTTGTCGACCTTTTTGTTCATCCCGCAACTACCTTGTTGACAGGAGTCTCTCCTCCTAGAATTAACAATGAAATCAAGAAAATCCTTCAGCTCTCAAAGAATTACAAGATAGGTGACTGGTACCTATATCAAAACTACACAGAGATCAGGATATATGGATGTGAATTATGCCCATTCAAACTGCCCAAGTATGTCCAATGAGACTCTTTGCATTAGAATATTTCAAGCATATGAATAATTCAGATATAATTCATTTTTGCAGTGCAAAGAAAAAGGCTCAACTCAGGATCAAGAGCCAATTAGGTCCCTTCATTTGTAACTCTAGGGAAGCTGGAAAGGAAGCCGAAAGGATTTTAGAAGACTATCTCAGACTACAAAAGAGTTTCTACTGGGTGCCTTATGATCCAAACAACTTTATCTGTGATAGAAGAATGAAAAATAAACAGTCACCATACATCCATCAAAGAATCCCAGAAATAGAACAATATGCTAATATGGATGAATGGACAGAAGGGACAATTGGTTGAAAATGATAGTGAGCAGGTCAATGTTGAAAATGTAACGAAAGATCTTGAAAAGATACTTAACCTAGAATCTTTTGGACAGGTGCAGGGATCTTCTTCAGCCAGGACTTTACAACAAAATTTGCAGGAGATTAGTACAGTAGTAGTAGAATCTAAAGGAAAATAAAAGGAGCTTGATATACAAATAATTGAAAAATTCATAATGACAGCGCAACCAGAGACTTCTAAAGAACAAGGTCAAGGACAAATTCCTCCTACTCAGATCAGTGAGCCAGAAATTTCTATTTTACAAACTCCTCTAAATATAGAAAAGGGAAAAAAGAGAGAGGTTGAAACAACTACACCTATTGGTGGCTCTTCTAAACAGCAAGATGTTAAAAGGCAGAAATTAACTCCCCTTCCAAAAGATGAATCATTTCAGGAAATCCCTGACAGCCAGGGAAGAGAAGACAGTCAGAAAATAGATACAGGTAGTGGGACATCCACTAATTTTCAAAAACAGGGAATACAAAGGCAACAAAGTGCAGAAATGTCTTCTTTCAAACCTCCAGTAAAAACTGCCTCGGAAATCAAAAGAACATTCATCAATATAAAGGCCAGGAACGATCCACTTAGACTTCAAGTGTACAACCAATTTTTGAAGATGGCTCCGAAAAATCAAGAAATATTGATGTCAGCTTATGACATCCAATAGGGTAAGA
Source organism: Pinus albicaulis (assembly GCA_034641835.2). NCBI lineage: Eukaryota > Viridiplantae > Streptophyta > Pinopsida > Pinales > Pinaceae > Pinus > Pinus albicaulis. The sequence goes on along the minus strand of JAXQQM020073712.1, from coordinate 2,712 downwards.
TGTTAATGAGCCATTTGAAGCCCAAGGTGCAGCAGCCTCAGACAGCTGCAGATTACGTTAGGACTAATTTTGAAGTCTTAGCAAAGGATATCCATCCTTTAGATAAAATTGAGCTACACAAGCAAACAAGTGAGATGATTTATTCTACTCTGACGGATAAATCAATGATGACCCATAAGTTGCAGGATTCTTTGGATAATACTAATACACAGTTGCAGCTTGAAAAAGCCTCCTCCTAGGCTAAGGATAATAGAATCAAAACTTTAGATGAAATAATCATTGGTTTGGGTCATAATCCTAAAGATGTGAAAGGTATTGAAGCTTTTATCAAGAGAAAAGATGATGATATTGCAGCTCTGAGAAAACAATTAAAGTTACCGGCCTCAAGACATCCACAGACTGCAGAAATCATCAAACAAAATTCTGAGGAAGAACTAATGGATTTGCTCTTAAATTGAATGAGCAACTTACTGCAACTGAAAAAGAGCTTTAGAATGCATTAAAAGATAAGCAGGCAAATATTCTAGTATCTACAGCAGGAGTAGTGACAGGTACAACAACAACAGGTCAGCCAGCAGAATTGTCACAGAGCAACACTGCAAATTTGAACACTGATGAATTAACAAATTCAATGGAAGATATGAACATTCAGGCCATAGAGCTTCACAAAACAAAGGAAAAATTGGCCACTCTAGAACATAAATATGATCTTTCAAAAATGAGTGTTGCTGATAAAACAAGAGAAGTGAACAAATTAGAAAAAACAGTCAAAGCATTGGAAAAGGATCTCACATTGGAGAAAACTTTAAAAGAAATAAATGAAATTCTTTGGGATAATATCATTCAATCAATAAAGGATGTTTGGTCCTCAATTCAAATAATGGATGAACATAATAACTTAGTTAAATTGGCTCTGGATGAGATTGAGAGATCAAGACAAGAGTTGGGAAATATGCTAGAAGAGGCCAATAGACTTATACTTTTTTTGAATACTCAGACTAAGAATCAACTCCCAGAAATTGGTATTCAGGACAAGACCAGAACAATTCTAGAAATAAAGAGAGTTTTTACTAAAAGAACCCTGGTACAGAATTTAGAACGAAGGTGCTCAGATATGTAAGAAGAAATCATTGCCTTCAGAGAAAGATTGAATATTTTGTTAAATAGAGGATTGCCCAGTCCTATAGTTGCAGAAGATAAGCTAATGGACCTTGATAGTTATGTTGAAAAATTGGACAAATATGCTGATAATCAAGCTAGTTCTTCAACCAGTTCATCAACAGCAGCATTGCCTACAGGGAAAAACCTTCATGACAGATTGGAGAATTTATTTTATCTTGAGCATGAAGTAAATCATTTGTTCCCAAATCAACCTGATTACTTCAGACATACTAAGGCTGATGAAACACTAAGAGAGTTGCAAATGACCAGAGTGCCATAAGTTCAATGGTGGGAAGAAATGATGGAACTTTTGTAAAAAATTATCCTTACATAAATTTTTGCCTATTTACCATAGTATATCATGATAAAAAGGATAAAAGGATGAACAAAGGTCAAAGAGTATCAGAGCAGTTAAAGAGTATCATTTAAAGAGGTCAAAGAGTAGCAGTTAAAGAGTATCAGATTATCGATAATCTCCATGTGGACCGTTACTGGGTTTAATATCAAGTCCTTGTATGTGACATGGGGTATTTTTCTATCACTGTCTGGGGTGGGACTTCCACATTTCTGGATGGATATTTGGGTTCCAATCTTCAGATGTGAAAATGTAATGACTTCATGGACTGTTTTACTTCATAAAATATATTCAAAACAACGTTTTTTCTCTTGTGAAAAAAAAATGATTAATGTTTATCACTCTGCCTTCAAAACTAGCGATGCTGGTCTATGTTGCTGGTTTATTGATATGGTCTGATGGTCTTTTTATATTTTGGACATATCACACTCCTCACATGATTAGCGTTTTTCTCCGTTCAAGGATTTTGGGTACTTTAATTTGTATTTGGAACAATGGACGTCGGTACTCTATCTGTTGCTTTACTATTCTACATACTGCTATTTCACTTTCTTATAGATGCCTCGGGCATATTTGGATGCTTTCTCAGATTGTCGATAATCTCCATGTGGACCGTTACTGGGTTTTATATCAAGTCCCCGTATGTGACATGGGGTATTTTTCTATCACTGTCTGGGGTGGGACTTCCACTTTTCTGGATGGATATTTGGGTTCCAATCTTCAGATGTGAAAATGTAATGACTTCATGGACTGTCTTACTTCATATAATATATTCAAAACAACGTTTTTTCTCTTGTGAAAAAAAAATGATTAATGTTTATCACTCTGCCTTCAAAACTAGCTATGCTGGTCTATGTTGCCGGTTTATTGATATGGTCTGATGGTATTTTTATATTTTGGACATATCACACTCCTCACATGATTAGCGTTTTTCTCTGTTCAAGGATTTTGGGTACTTTAATTTGTATTTGGAACAATGGACGTCGGTACTCTATCTGTTGCTTTACTATTCTACATACTGCCATTTCACTTTCTTATAGATGCCTCGGGCATATTTGGATGCTTTCTCAGATTGTCGATAATCTCCATGTGGACCGTTATTGGGTTTTATATCATGTCCCTGTATGTGACATGGGGTATTTTTCTATCATTGTCTGGGGTGGGACTTCCACTTTTCTAGATGGATATTTGGGTTC
>JAXQQM020059660.1:0-44463 GCA_034641835.2 Pinus albicaulis | reverse complement strand
TCAGGGCAAGTATGCCTGGGAGATTCTGGAGAGGTTCAACATGCAAGGCTGCAAGCCTGTTGATACCCCTCTTCCTGGAGGTTGGAGGAAGGGAGATGCTACTTCGGAGGAGGTAGTGGATGCCACTGTCTATCGACAGTTGGTGGGGTCGTTGATGTATCTGGTCAATGCTCGACCCGATATATGCTATGCAGTTAACCAGCTTTCGCAAGCTATGGTTAAGCCTACCAAGCTCTTTTGGAAGGCGGGCAAGCATGTATTGCGCTATATCAGAAGCACATCGGGATATGGTCTATGGTACAGACAGGAGGATGGAGTGAAACTTTCTGGTTTCACTGATGCAGATTGGGCAGGGAGCCCAACAGACCGGAAGAGCACTTCTGGAGGAGTTTTCAGCATTGGGTCGACAGCAGTTTCCTGGTACAGCAGGAAGCAGAGATCCGTGGCACTCAGTTCAGCAGAGGCCGGGTACATGGCAGCAAGCTTGGCTGCATGTGAGGCTATTTGGATGAGGAAGATCCTCGCAGGTTTGTTCAGGTTGCATTTGGAGCCTACAGTGATCTACTGTGATAACCAGAGCTGCATCAAGCTCTCGGCTAATCCAGTATTTCGTGATAGGTCCAAACATATCGACATCAGGTACCATCACATCAGAGATTGTGTTCAGCGGAGGATCATGATGCTTTCATATGTTCCCACGGAGGATCAGGATGCCGACATCCTGACGAAGGCGCTCACGAGGAGCAAGTTCGAATTCCACAGAGGCAGGATAGGGGTTGCAGATAATCCATATCTTGCTGAGAGGGAGTGTTGAGAATGCAGCAAGATGATGGAGCTTAGTGAAATGAAGTCGCCTTCACTAAGTGGGCCCGCAGGCAAATTCTGGCGCAAAGTCTATTTTTAGACTATGTTTATTTTTAGACATACGGAGCATAATTTGGGAATTCTACTTGGAGATTCTTGGAGTATGCGACATGTCGGTAAAAATAGATGAGACCCTAATTTTTAGGACCCAGGCTATTTTTAGACTGATCTCCTAAAAATATGGAAGTCAAATATTATTTACCCTTAATAATATTTTGACTATAAACAGCAGTTTACTCTTTTGGCGCACTTCAGTTTGAGTCATGGAGGTGACTCATGCAACTGACACAAGGAATCACGTGGTTCCTAGGGTTTGATGGCATCTTGCATGGTTGGCTTAAGTTAGACTTCAGTGGCAGGAGTTTTGGAGGAGTTAACGGGACAAGTAGTGGAGTTGTGTTCTGTTTGTTTTAGTTGAACTAGTTGGGATTAGTTAACTAACTAATCAACTAGATATGAGTGGAGTAAATTAAATAATATTTAATTTACTAAATATCAACTCATTAGTCAACTCAAGAACACTTCAGTTCACTACAGTGCATGATCAGTTCAGTGGAGACCAGTGGAAGAGGTAGATGAAAGGGTGAGTAAAGCTATCAGTTGGTAGATTGGTTTTGCATGAGATTTGCATTACACTTGGAGGAATTGTCCATGACAATTGTGCAGTCAAGCCAAGGGGATTCGAACCTTGGATCTCTTCATATACAGGCCATGATTGCGCAATAGAGGCAAGGCAATTGGCGGGGAGTTTTGAACCAGTGACTTGTTCAAAACTAAGCTAGATTGTGTGTGACTTTATGAGAAAGTACTGAGTACTTGTGAGGAGTATTGTACTTATTTGGTTACATGATTTCTCCATTATAATATACACAATAGCTGCGGGGTTTTCAGCTATAGGCTTTCCCCATACATACTGAGTTAATGTGTGATTGATTTGATGTGAGATTGCTTTTGTTATTTCCGCATGTGACAATTAATTGTAGAAGAAGGTTATGTGTTATGTATGCAATTCGAAATTGATATATGACCGGGTTAATCTTCAGTGAATAAGTGATTTATTCAGCTAATTTCTACAAATGCTAAACTTTACATATCCTCCTGTACAACTGTAGGTTGCTAAGTCCGCAATCTCTTCTCAACAGCTGCCATATAAACAAATCAATTTTTTTTATCACTATGTTTGTTTTCTTCTTAACTCATATCCATCAAAATAATCATGGTTTTATCGTGTGAGAACAATCTCACAATTATAAGCAGATAGTCAACCTGGCAATTTGGGCCCTGGATATATAAACAACTTTCTTCTCCTCTTACAGTTTTACCATTATATTAGGCTTGGACTACTTGGTTAGAGTTTAGGTTCCACTATTTTGTAATTGTATGTGATAACTGCTTACAATTGGTAGAGGAACACAGAGAACAAAGGAAATGGCTTGAAAACATTGTTCCAGTTAGGCAGTTTTACCTGATATGTCATGACATTTTCTCTGCTTCCTCTCTTGCAAATCAAGAAATACTCCAAAAATAATTTATTTTATTTTAAAAAAAAGTAAACCAAATGATCAAAGTTTATAATTTGAATTTTAAATATTTATATTTATTTTAATAAAAATATTAATTTTTAATTTAATATTATTAAATTGTAATTTATGTAATTTTATTTTTATCTCATTTTATTTATTTATTTGTTTATTTATCAATCTTTATTTTATTTTATTTTATTTCTATTTATTTATTTATTTTATTCTTATTTTTGTAATTAATTTTTTTTTTTTTTTTTTTTTAATTTAAATTTTATCTTTATTTTATTTTATTTCTATTTATTTATTCATATTTTATTTATTTATTTCATTATTTTTTTTTTCCTTTTTTTTTTAATCTTTTCTTGCCATAGCATGTTATTATTAAAAATAAAATAAATATATAAATTCAAACTTTACATATTATTTAATTACTTTTAACATTTAATTTATTCGATAATAATAAAAACAAATGAATATCCTTTGAATAATGCACCGAGGCTATCTCCCTCTTTTATAAAGCGCTCGAATATTAATAGAAATCCTCCCCTTGTAAACTGTATTAAAAGGCAATACCCTCTCATTAGATTTTGATGTTCGAACTTCTTAGACCATAACCCCAAGCAATAACAAGTATACGCCCTCCCGAAAGGCTCACGACGGTCTTTAGTTTAATAAGCATTGACCAAACCTTGGAGTTAAAACCCCAAGTCTTATCATGTCATTAGATCATTAATATGGGATCACTACATACCTTAATTTTACTATCGCGGACATCAATCGACGATACCATAGCCACTTTCACATATTCATTAAAACGCCATTATGCATGAATGTCCGCCATATATATATCTCGGACCTAACTATAAGGCGAGTGCCAATATAGCGTTCGGCCCCACCTATTAACAATCCTCTTGCATCCGACGGCTGGAGGAGTTTCGCGTTGATTGGGGCAATCCAACGACCAGGGTGGAGTTCCACAATTTTTTACATCCCGAGCTTTACTACGTCAAATTCACGCGATGAGGGCGATATCGCCCCAACGACGTGGCACGATCTAATAGGATCGGGTTTTTTCCTTGTGGTTTCACCTCCGGGCAAGGGCGGTGCGAAATAGGCGGGTTTGTTCCCAAAACCACTCGACTATAACCTCTGGTTCCCCGTTCACCTCTTGGTTTCGTTCCTCCTACGCTCCAGGTTCCATCTTCTACGTTCACTTACTCTTCATTACGCTTCCCTTAGCTCAGTTCTCTTCACCCGTTTTCTGCACAAATTGGGTAACCCAACGAACTTTGTGTTGAAGTCTCGCTCCAGCCCTCCCCTATGCTGGTCTTTAACATGAATTGTATTCCATTCTGGCTTTAAAACCCTCCAACATACATTTCCGTCTCAATCCTTCTCTTCGACTTCAGGAATTCGAGCACACCCAAGGTTCGACCTGCAGAGATTTTCACTATAACAAAATTACAATACAACTGCCCCTCCTTTTAAGTGGGGATTTAGCAAACCCTGGAATTTAGCAACTCCTCCTATCCACTGAAACTTCTGATTCATTAAAGAAGCTTATCGTGAAAGACATTCATCGCACCTTGCCCTCCCAAAAATTGTTTCCACTGATAGCCGGACCCGGATAGAGATCTCTCCACAATTTGTTGAAGGCCTACTTTGTGTATGACAAGGATGTGGGGTATACACAGGGGATGAATTTCATACCATGCATGATTCTGCTTCACATGAATGAGGAGGAAGAGGCGCTTTGGGTAATGCCGGCTCTGCTCAAGGGCGCTGTGAATATGTCAATGCGGCGTTCATATTTGGAAGGCCTGCCTCTGTTGCACCAATCTCTGTTTGAGTTTGAAGTTCTTGTGAATGAAGAGCTGCCTTAGCTGGGTGGGCATTTTCAGAACCAAATGCTCACACCCTGCATATATGCTAGCGAGTGGTTTATGATGGAGAGTTTCATAAACTCTTAGATCAGACTTTCCATTTTAGTTTTGGATTAGACTGTCTATTTTCCTTTTGATGATGAATTATGTAGGGTGATTTTAGATGGATAAACCTAATAATTTAGTTTTCATAATAAATTATATTGGATGGTTTTAAACTCAATAATTTTGAATGTCATTTTTATTGAAACTTTCTTGAAATAATATGAATAACATAGGCTTCAATTCAAAAATCTATTTTCCACACTCAAGGGTTTGCATTGTACTTTTACATGGGAGGTTTGAAATTGAAATTGCATGGTATACCGTCATTTGTAGAATCGATCACCAAACAACGCTCTATAGACTTATTGCGCTTCTACAATATGGGTTTTCGAAGGTTTGCAGTAATAGATATGGGGCCGTCTGGGTGCTTGCCAGTTATATTAGCAAAGAATTCTTATTCTGACCTTGCCAAACCATTTGCAGAATTGAGTCTAGCTACTTTGCTTCAAGCCCTGATACAGCTTTGCTATTTCTTCTTATTAATGCTTCAAATGGTAATTGGAAATATGCCTTCTGAAATTTGTGGAGTCAGCCGGTTTCACTTGTTAAGGGTTTCGTTTGTGAAAATTCTATTGCTTGCATCTTACATTCATGTAATGCACGAGTAATGATCCTTGATAAGGTTTCTTTTCTGAACCAACTTCGGGTGTCAAATTTTTACTTGTGTATTCTAACCAACCAGCTACCATTTCTTAGTTTCTTGTTGATTCTTACTATGCATGCAATGGTCCCTACCCATCATTACCATTGAAACTTGAATTTTTTTACTGTACATTCCATCGCTATGTTACCAGAGACGACATGCTAGTGAATCCGGTTGATTTCAGTCCCTGGAGGCTGTTTATTCTTCCTCCTCTGTTCTCCTGCGAGAATTTGGAGAAGAATTAACTCAAAATCTACATGTTTTTCCCCCCTTACATCATTGGGAGGTCTCCTTTCGGCGTTCCTTTGCACCTCCGGTGCAATTGCTAGTTTATTAATTACAGTAACGTGCAACTGGAAAATTTTGAGCAGAGAATCTGCCAAATAGGCGCACGTAAAATCGTGTTCAATGGAGTCGGTGCTGTTGGGTGCATCCCATTTGTACGGAGAAAGAATGGAGGGTTATGTCGGGAAGATGTGAATGGATGGATCAAAATGTTCAATGTCGCCCTCAAGGAGCTCCTGCAGCAACTCAATTCAGAGTTGCCTGCCTCTAACATCACTTATGTCGACACCTACAATATTGTCATGGAACTTGTCAAGAATCCTCGCAAATATGGCAAAAAGAGATCAAGAATTTCATGCCCTGATATCATGTCCCTCTGCAATTTTTTCTATACATAAACTCAGTAGAATGTTAACAATATATAATATTCGAAGCCTGTATGGTTAAAAGTGTGCAGGTTTCGATGTATCGGATGCTCCATGCTGCAGTACTCTGGATACAACCTTTGGACAATTTTGTCTCCCAAACTCCAAACTGTGTGCAGATCGTAGCAAATATGCTTTCTGGGATGCATTCCATCCCACAGATGCTGCCAACGTGGTTTTTGCAGAGATGCTGCAGTCTCATCATCCTGGTGTTCTACAATTCAAATCCCGAAGCCTAGCTTCTTCTTCTCCCGGCTCTCCTTCCACCCCAACTACCGCAGTCCCAGAATTTTCTAATTTATCTAATAAATAGTAGCAGCCACCAAGGTGTTTCAACTGTCTTTCAAGACAAAAATCCAAATATAAGTTATATTATTAGATAGAAAATCTAATTATATATATATCAACTATATTATTATTATTATCTAATTTTAAGATCACCATAGAAATTTTTGTATGAGATTTCTTGTTTGTGAGAGAAAAGATTGCTAAATCTATTAAATTCATTTTAATTATAAATTTACAGTTTAATATTTATGTTGATAGGAATACCTATTTTGAAATAAGACTTTTACAATTTTAATTTAATCATCCAGAATTAATAAGTAGATGATATTGATTTAACCTTTACATATGATATAATATTCATACTAGTATACACAAATCAAAGGGTGATAGTTATCAACAAAGTAGTTATGTTATTTTTTCTTTTTCAATTAAATTAGTTGATTAAAAAAATATTGTGAGTTATGATTTTTTGGGCATGTGGTATTGATAAACCATGCTATTTCCCTATGATATTGTAACAAGGTCTATTTATACATTAAGAGTCTCCATGGTAAATGCAATTAAATCTCCATAAATGTATATATGTTTTACTTATATATTAATTTTTATTATTATTATTTATTATTAATAATATAATTTTGAAATAAAGTTATAATACAATGGGTTCTTTTGATTTTTTTTTTTTAATTTTAACAATGTGAAATGTATCATGTGATAAGCCTTTTGATGCTTATTATGGCTTGATGTGTATAAGATTTTGCCAACCATTTAATTTATATGGTTGCGTTAGTTATGAAATTTTGAGTCTCTAGGTGAAATTGCGATTTTCTAATGTTATTATGTTAATTTATTTACATAAAAGATGATGCATATGAATTTCTTTGTATAAATATTGTGAATTTAAAAGATGGAATTAAATAATTTGGAAAAACGTAAAGAATACTTTGATTTTGTGTAGGGTTTGTTTGCTTTAACGACAAACATTTTATTGTTATTACTAAAATTGTATACTTACTAGTGATACTATCACAATCCGAGGGGATCTAATTGGTTACAAGGCACACTCAGTGCATCGTGACCCCTTGAGCATGCGACACTGACATGTTTCACAACTGCCTGGTGTAACACATTGTTAATTCACCCAAACTACATCTCACAATATATTACTCTGGTTAGCTTTTATATTAAGTTTCCGAATCATCAATATAGAGAAGTGATCATATTGTCACATCTACCACATTGTATGACTTATTTACATTAAAATACATACACATATGATCAAACACATGTACAACTAATTTAGAAGGGAATGGCCCTCTAGCCTTCTTCTTTTATAAATTAAACACAATTACATAAAATCCCCAAGAAAATGATCTAGTCATCAGAGAGTACATATCCAAAACCTATAACGTAAATATAAAGGAAACCTATCACTCAATCACCCTATGCGGGTCACCCTATCACCTGGTCGACTCTTCCTTTAGTTCAGTCCTCCACTTGCTTGGGTCTAAACAAATGTAGACCACCTAAGCTACTTCTCCATCCCAATTCATATCTTCTTCTTTCCACGCACTTTGCTACATCTTGTGAATTAGCAACTTCATTTTTGTTCTATCCCTTTTGCACTTTGCTTTATTTATATGGCACTTGGTTGCACCATACGGCTTCTCTCACACTATATAACAACCCCTGGTTGATTCTCCATGCAATTAAAATAAGAACAAGTTCATGGGACATGTATACCAAACTAAATGGTGGGAAAACATTATAGTGGGCATCACTTGTGGTTTAATAATGACTATGGAAATTGGAAAAGGAAAAGAGGTAATAAATGACATTTAATTATGAAAATAAAAGAGAATAGGAGAAAAGGAAGGTGAAGAGACAAAAATTTGCATGCAATGGAAATTAGAGAAAAAATAAAGGAAAATGAAGAAAATTGAGACATCAATAATAAAAAGGCACCGAAGAAAAAAATCATAGCTTTTGCTCAAATTTTAGTCAATTTTGTCTGTTGTCAGTTTAGCATTTGGCTCTCCTACACTCTTGCACACTTAGAGCATTCTTGGAGCACTCTAGCATTCACTTGGATTTGTGCAGGAAAGCAAAGCAATGTAAGGAAGTGCAAGGATACAGTTGGATCGACATCTACGACATGATTAATTTGCAGGTAATAGGTTCATGTGTGATTTCTTTGCTGGTTTTTGGATTCATGGTATATGCATGCGGTTCCTTGGTTATGCATTGTTATTTGTGTGGAGATTTGTTTGGATTGGCAATGGTTTCATCCTTGCCTTGCCATTTCCTGGATAACCATGGTGTAGTGGGCTTCCCATTTGGTTTTCTTATTGGTTCTCAGGTTTCCTATGGCCGTCGGTTGGAACAAATTATTTGGAGCCCTAAAACAACTTGGGTTCCTTAGAGGTTGTGGGTTGAGTTACTAGTCCCTAGAGCCTGTGGGTTGGGACAAATTCTCTGGAGCCTTGAAATAGCTCGGTTTCCATTGAGGCCGTCAGTGGAGTTACTAGTTCCTGGAGCCCTGGATAGTTTCGGCAGAGACCAATCTTGTTGATGTAAGTGATTTCTGGACTGTATAAGTAAGATCCATGTGCTTGAGGTCTGAGGTGGTATGGCCTCTGGAAGCCCTCGTTGGTTTTATTTTGGTTTAACCCTTATGATCCCACATTCATGCTTGGAATATCACATGGGGGTGATTGGATAAAAGAGATATTTGGTTCATCCCAATCTATGGTCAAGTGATACATGGAAGTCTCTCACTTGGTTGACATTTTCATATGTTAATATGAGCTATTTTTCTATCGTAATATGTGAAAACTTGTACTAGTTATTATGGTGATCTTATGGTTGTTTTTTCATAGTTTTTATTCTGGTTATATGTATGGTTTTATGATGTGCTCTAGCTATGGCTCTTGTTCATGATTTGATAAGGTACAAGTATTATTGCAGCTAGCTAGAGATGGCATAGATATTTCTTGGTGATTCTCATATGAAGTTTCAGAAGTTTATGATCAAATATGCATTCATGCCCTGTAGCTTATATATTTACTATTTGTTCGACGAAATGTCCATTTTACATTAGGCATGTATAGGTCAAGATCTTGCTCAAGCTTTGATTATTTAGCATTGTTAAAGTAAGAAAAGGCTTCATTTGGCTTGTGCCTTATTCAAATGGAGAAATTCAAATTTCCACATCATCAAGATGATATGGATTGCAATTAGGCGGAGTGACATGACATTGCCTCCTAGTTAAATCAGTAAATTCAAGTTATAGGCTAGAAGTAGAGTTGTGCATGGGTTGATTGCTAAAATTTAGCAATATAGTGGAGTTTTATAAGTTAAAATCAATTAACTAAGCTCTAATATTTAGTGGAGTGAGGAGGATTTCAATTGAGTAGTTATAACAGTTGTTAACTCACTCATCTCTTAGTTAAATGATCAATTTACTAAAAATAAACCGAGTCTTGCATGGAATTTGAATTTCCTAGTTGGAGTGGAGAAAAAGGCATATTTTAATTATCAATTGTATATTAGTTGAGTGTACAATGGTTTTTCATTGAACATGTGGTCAATTCCTTCAGGATTTGCGCAAGGAAATAGGGCTCAATATTTTCCATAGCAGTCTCAGGAGGAGGATATCAATATTGCAGTGCAGGTTGAGTTTCAAGGATTGAAGTTGTCATTTTCTGATCTAATATAATAGAAAAAAAGGAGGTTTTTTTCCCAGTTGGGTTCCCCAGGAAAAATATTGTGTTCATAGCGATTGAATGATTTCATGTGTTTCTATTGTATGTTTTCCCTTTCACGAATTAAGTAGAAGAAATTTGTGTGTATTGTTTTAAGTTTGAATTGATTAGAAGCTACAAATTTCGAGCTATTTATACATGGTATGATAGCAGTGAAAACAACATCGAAAACAACTTCCTGATCTTCTCTCAAAGAAATTTTGAATTGCATAGTTTGTGGAGCCTTCTGTGGATTTAGGCTTGAGTATGCATTGGAGGGAACTTTAAATTTCATATCTTGGAAAGAAAAAATGGAATTTGTGTTGGATGGCAATGGAGTATTTGAGTACATACAAACTAATATTCCAAAATTAGCAGCATCAGATGCACAATAACTAGAACAATGGAAGAAAGATACTACAAAATCTAGGAGGATTATCCTGGAGGGTGTCAGAGATCATGTGGTTTCAAGTTTTCATGACTAGCAAACTACTTATGCAATATGGAAAACCATCATATATTGTAATATTCCTAAATTGGCATACAGATAATTGGAATATTCATTTTTTATTTTGTCTTTTAGATAGATGAATAAGTGGGCAGGGAGACCCATAAATCTCTTTAGTAGGAATAGAATCCCTCTTAATGTGAAAATGGATTGTCATGATAATTGGATAAAACACCTCCATGTGTGAACAGGGGCAGAATCATGTGGACAAGGTCAATTTTTACCAAATCGACAACGCTGGTATAGAGAGAGTGGATCATTAGTGTGAAACAACGCATAGTTAATGGGAGATAGTGTTCATAAGAGTAGTGTCTTTAATGAGTGGGACCCAAGGTGAGAAGGCTCACAATGCATATAAGGAAGGGAAAGACAGCCATATAAGGCATGTTATATGATTAATGATTTTGATATTTTTAGATCTGGAAATTTTTAGGTGACATTTCTATGCATGCTTTTGCTATTTAGCATGGTCTGTTGTACTGTTTAGTACAATGTTGTTCCTGAGCGGGAATACCACACTCATCCTACTCAGGAGAGATTATTGAGTTGTATAGTCCACATCCAAGCATTAGGCCAAGCTTCAGTCTTCAGCTATAGCGCATTTTTTGTTCAGAGTTGTGTTGTGTTGCAGGGTGTTGTAGTGGAGGGTTGAGAAACCCACTTTCTGAGCTAGATTTTTAGTGGAGGAAGCATTATTCCCATTGGGAGATGAGCAAGGAAGGTACTTGAGATTTATTTCATATCTTGGCACTACGCCAACCTATTTCCACCTCATACAACGCAGTTTCCCTCAAGCACTACGTTATTTTATTGAGTATTTGCAGTGGGTGTTTCAGTGCCTCATTTGAGGTGTTTGATTTTCAATGAAGGTATCAACCTTTCGTTGAAAGGATCTATTGGAGGAGATCTATTCATTTAAATATCAGTTTTAGCCACCTCCATCCAGTTATTCAGTTGCAGCTGCAATTTAGCCCTAGGGCTGCATTTCGACATTTTTACATTTTGGGTATTTTAGGAAATCCTTTCTGAGTTGTCTTGGAAATGTGTTTGGAAGAATAGATCTGTAGCCCCAACACCTTTTGAGCTATATAACAGCAGGTCTACATTGTTATATCATTCCTATAGCACTTTATGCCCTAAAACTATGTTGTCTTGGCTCATAGCATTTGTATAGCAACTATTTCTCATGTATTGACATATTTGCTTAGTAGAGGCTTGTTTTGTATTACTTGAGTGACTTGATCCTCAAGATCTTGTGCCCATTTTTTTTTTATTTTTTTTTTCTGATATGATTAATAATATGGCTATAAATTTGTCTCATGTAATGGTGTATTGATGTATTCACTGATATTTTCCATGTTTATGTGCTATATTCCTGCTTTCCCCATTTGGGAATATTACAGTGGTATTAGAGCATAATCTTGGCTCAGCCTATGGATCTCAACCATTATGCTATTAGGAGAATAAGAAGAAGGAGAAAGAGATCAGAATGATGGAAGGAATGAGTTTTATCTCATCTCTTTTGAGATCTATGAGGGACCTCACCAAGGAGGTCAAGCAAAGAAGAATGGAGAAAAGAAATGAAGCCACAATAGGGTTTTAATATGAGGAAGGTCCATGTACTTCCTATCAGCAGAAGAAAGAACTGGTATTGCATAGAGCTCCAAGGAGATATACTATGCCCTTTCCTTTTGAAGAAGAAGATAAAAGGCATGGAGATGGAGGAAACTTAGATCATGAGATTCTAAGTGAGTATCTTGCAGAATATAAGTCTTAATCAAGATATTTCAAGGAGAATATAACTTTCCCACAATTCATTCAGCTCAAAGATGAGAGGAGACCTTGAAACTATGGAAGGAGAAAGAACAATAGATTTCTACAATCGACATTTGATGGGTTATCCACATGCACAACAAGGACTTGGGGAATGGAGTTGGATGCATTCTTCCTGCTACATCCAGTAGTAGAAAGAGAAGTTGTTGAGATTGCAGAGCTTCACCTTGAGGGTGAAGCAAACATTTGGTGGTTCAACCATTTGAGTCATGCAAGAGTGACTGCATATGCAGATTTTACTCAAAGTTTGATCAAGAAGTTTGACAAGAAAAAATCAGAGGGGAAGATACCTTCACCACCACTTGCATCAGGAGAAGGAACACTTGCACCTTTGGAAAGTGGTCCTGATCTCTTGGCATTTAGATTCCCATGCATTATTCAAGAGATGCATGAGGAGGAGGAGACTTATACTAGTGCTGGTGCAGCCATAGAAGAGCAACCATCATCATCAGTGGTTGGGGATGTCATCACACCGGTAGGAGGAACCCTTGTAGCAGTACAAGATATTCCCAAGAAAAACCAAGGTATGCAAATGTTTCCACTTTCTATTATTTCAGCACATCATATGGAAGGTTGTGGGGACATGTGATTGAATGACCTAGGATCAAAACACACTGCTAATTTGGAGCAGCAGAATATCACTACGTAGAGGACCCTTATCTTATTCAAGGAGGAGATATATAGTCATCTTGGTTATTCATTGGTGAGCTACACACAACATTTTGGGTTGGAGTGTATAATTTGGGAGGATAGGATGAGAATTATCCTAGTCAATCTAATGCAGAACTATATGTTCAACATTGACTAGCTGCATCATAAACATATCTACGGTCTTTGCATTTGGAAACCATGCCAACTTACCATGACAGCCTTTCACCTATGCTGATGTCTACAATCTTCGATTCAAACAATTATGTGCTTCTATTCTCTGGTCACACTCCACTGTAAAGTGTTAAGTCTGCAATTTCATGGTTATTAAGACCACACTCCACGAAAATGCATTAAGGCTGCACACTTATGCATACACGGTGACTATGGGTTAAAAATAAATTGAACCATACATTTCAACTACTAACGTAGTATTGAATCCCATTCATGTTGGCCGCATATCACATCTCCGAAATGAACTCATCTCCTGTAATTTCCATACTAATCTATGGCATATCAATATATTGCTACCAGGTTAAACAAAAAACAACAAAATGAAACATGGGATTGTCGAAAACATAATATATTGATTCGCAAGGCAAATATGTCTTTAGTTGCCCTTTGCGTTTGCAGACTTCATACTGGTGCTCTTGGTTTTCCTCCCTATTTCCCTACTATTTATACTTGAAATATGAAACTTTTCCTCTTAGAATATACTTCTTCTCGAATTTTTCCAACAAATCAATACCTCCCTATTTTTAAGTGCTTATCCCTATTTTGGCTCTATTTCCACGCAAGGAAAGAAACCAATTCCTAATTTTATTCCTAATTAATTAAAAATACAAAACAAACTAACTATTATCATAAATAAATAATACTAATAATAAAATGAAATAAAATACTAGTACTAATGTTTATTCTTTTTGGACTAGCCACAACATGTGAACAAAACATCACATTGCTGGCTAAGTCCAGATGCTTCTGCATCAATGAATAAGATCCAACACTTTCATGAGAAGTCATCAATAAAAATGACAAAATATGTGTTTCTAGTAGTGGAGGTTGTCGAGAAAGGTCTACATACATCATAATGGATCCTTTCCAAGCCCACATGTGCTTTGTTGTCCCGATCATGGAATGTAGATTTTGTGCACTTCCCC
Source organism: Pinus albicaulis (assembly GCA_034641835.2). NCBI lineage: Eukaryota > Viridiplantae > Streptophyta > Pinopsida > Pinales > Pinaceae > Pinus > Pinus albicaulis. The sequence goes on along the minus strand of JAXQQM020059660.1, from coordinate 30,555 downwards.
AGGTACATCCTTTGCATACATCCTACTGTTCAAGTGATCCTTTAGGGAGGCGTGTGGTTATTTGTTGTATAATATTCAAGGAACCATGATGCAAATGACCAAGTCTTATGTTCCAAACTTCACCAACATCGTGACCCTACATTTTCTCCACCTCAGTGCTTAATGCAACACAATATTCCACATCTATCTTATACAGGTTCTTCACTTGATCCCCGATCTTCTTCACCTATCTCGTGGATATGTGTCTCATGAATGCTTATCCTTTGTTGAAGATCACATCATAGACATGGTCTTCCAAAACTACAATAGAGGTGATATTTTTCCTTAGTCCCAAAATGAACATGAAATCCTTGAGCCTGAGAGGGGAGCCTGAATCCCTTTGAAAGGTGACTATACCAACCCAGGTTCTGTTGTACCTTTTTTCATCCCCCAAATCGATGTACATATTTTTCCTCCAGGTCACTGAAAAAATATCTACACCCTGTCATGTGGAATGATGCACTAAGTCCAAGTAACACATGCTCCCCATCACTGTGCTAACCATGCTTGCGATAAGGGTAAATTCAAGCTTGAACTGTGAAGCTAAAGCTGCACCCACTACTCATCCCAAGGTATATTTGCTTGCCTTTTTTTGTGGACACTTCGTGGCACAGTGCCCAAATTCATGACAATGAAAGCATTTAATTTTGGACAAATATTTCTTCTTCACCCCTTGGTTGGACTCTAGTTTGGATTGAGATTTATTCCCTTTTACCTTCTTTCCCTTTCCAACCAATGCAAATTTTTCTTCATCCTCACATTTGGATGAAGTCCCATCTTTGGTGTTATGCCCTATTTCTTCCTGTACCAAATTGGACCATAAGAATTCCCGATTTGGTAGTTTCTTCCTCCTGTTCACTAAATCTTGGTAGTTATTCTAGCTCTTGGGAAGGTCTGGAAGGGCTAGGCTTACCAAGTCATCCTCTGCAACATTGACACCAACCCTGCCAAGTTCATCACTAAATTTTGTGAAATTGCTTAGATATTGTGGAATAATCTCATTCTTCTACATCTTGATATTTTTAAGTTTATCCTTGAGTGTCATCTTCCTGTGGTCACTACTATTCTCAAACAAAATTTTCAATTCTTTCCACACTATGAAAAAAGTTTCTTTTCCCATGGAGATTTGAGACAATGTGATCTCGTAATCCCTCCAAGATTATTCTCCTCGCCTTTGTTACATTTTTCTTGCAGTGAGGAAGGTTCTGGCATCGAAGGCTTGTGTTTTTGCAACATTTGTCTTGACATATTCTAGCAATCCATTTTCATCCAATATCATCTCCATGTGATACTTCCATGCGATGAAATTAGAGGTGCCTTCCAAGGCATACTAGCCTCAACCCGTTGAAGGTCATATTATCAGCTCTGAAGAGATCCTACTATAATGAATTGAAAAATCGAATCTCCTGAGAAATAAATTCAAAATTCATACTATAATGTGAATCTTGCTATGATACCATATAGAAATTATGATGTAGATTTGCAACTGCGTATGAAATTTTAATCGAAATCACAAGACACAAAACTACTCTACTACCCTACGGAATTCAATTCACGATTTAGGACATCAATCACAAACATGTAATGATAAATAACACACATGCACACAATATTTTTCCAGGGGAAAGAAATCTTCTAAAAACCCCTTTGCTTTCTTCCATTAATATGATGAATAGAGATGTATTACATTTTATTTGCTCAATTGAGCACAACCTGCAAGTGAATAACCTATCTCTATGCTCACTGAGAAGATCTAACCTATACTTAGTCAATTTATGCCTCTGCTTGAGCCCCCATTTCCTTGCAAAATTCCTAAGGAAATTATTCCCCTATTATTTTGTAAATTCCTCCAAAATTCTTACACAATTTCCAAGGTTGATCATCTGACTGCATGCAACACTTGTACACTCAAGACTAGTCTACAACTGATGTTACACTTCCTTGGAATCTCCACCACAACTGGGGAAATCGAATTATCTACACGCACTAGATATTATGGGCTAATTGATCAATTAATTTAATGACCACTGATTTTGACTAAAGTCCCACTGCACAACTAACCTTCCACTAGTTCCTCCAATAGTTAGAACTATTTTAACTGAAAACAACTTGAAATAAATGACCTTGATTGCTATAAATTAGAAATCACACATGCTTAACTCAACTCTAGCTCCTCTAACTTGAATTTACTGAGATAAATGAGAGAAAAGAGCCATGCCACCTCAGTTAACTGCATCCAAGTTGTCTCTTGATGTGAACATAAGGTGAGTGGTTCACCTTCCCCTATGGAGCACACTATATGAGAACAAGGTGAGTGGTTTACCTTCCCCTGTGGATGCAAAATGTGAACACAAAATGAGTGGTTCACCTTCCCCTATGGATACCCCAACATACATCCTACCCTTGTAGCCTGAGACTCTTGGGTAGTACCTCTCATCTAGCCAATGAGTTTGGAAAAGCGGTTAGGGTTAACTAGTAATACCAATGAACGTGTCAGGTACTATTGTATTCCATGTGACTAGGATGCATGATGGTCAACAACTTGATCACTAAATGATCAAGCCTAGTAGGGGTTCTATCCCTCGACATGAGGACTTTCCTATATCATTTTGGCGAGGATGGAAGGGTCTTGTGACCCACCCTCTTTCAATCGTTTTTAGTGGACTATGATTTCAGTCTGCAATGAAGACGAGACAAGTTTCAAAGATTGCACATGATGGACACGATGGCGTAGCAGTGGATGGATGTTGGCAGGTGAAATTCCTCCATAGTTGAGGGAGTGTTAAAGAGTGAAACTAGGGACTAATTCCCCTTCCTAGAATCCTGTTATAAATAATATATATATAAAAATAATATAAATAGCTCTAAATAATAAAAATCATAAATAATGAATAATTAACTAACAATTTGTGTTGAAGAGTCATGTCTCCAAGGACATGACCATTCGTGAATGGGTACCTACCTAGGTATATGATTGGGACCCTTAGTTGTAATAAAATCATCTAATATCTTCTTGTACGTATTGTTGATGTTATATCTATAATTACTGTCAATGATGATAAGACATTGAAGTGATTGTTGCAAGCATAGAACATACCATAAAAATTAACATATCCGAGTGGTGTGACTGCCCCTAAGAAATTTAAGGCATGCCAAGATTTATGAAGCTATGAAATTTCTCTTACAAGGAAGAGGTGCCTTCTCAAAGAAGCATTGATCTATAGACTATGCGAAATTGGAAAAATCCACACCCTTCATAATAGGTGATTTGGCTGGAGGAAACCTGGTATGATCAAATTCTTAAAATCCAAAACTTACAATTACCTCTGAGTGTTTTTGATGCGTCTCCAGGGAATTTTTGGGTGGGAAGAGGATTTTCTTCAAGCCTATCTACCAGCGGCTAGGTGAAAGCAATAAAAACCATCAAAATTATTTTGGGTTCTTGCAAGGTAATTGTTTAAGGTGGTGGTTTCTTTGGATTTGATTTGAGACCCTGGGCACATCTAGATTCTTCTTGTTAGCATTCTACTCAATTCTCTCCTTGCCTGGGTGCTCGTCGTCAGGAAACGCTTGCTGGTCCAAGGTAATTCGTAATCTTTGTCACCTCACTACCTTTTTACTGTTGTGCTATATATTTAATTTTGTGTGTGGGATTGAGAGAATTACCCTGTGGTCTTGGTTGTGTGTTTTCTATCCTTGTTTTATTTATGGCTCAATGCTTCCATATTCTAGTGACACCTCCTCTCTAAAAAATTATAGTTCTTCGGTGAGGTGTATTTCATTAGTCGGTCAATTTTATTTAGCCTAGGGGTTCACACTGAATTTTTGATTTGTCTGTCTTCTCTATATTCTATTGTTGTGTGGGGTGCTGGTTTGGATAACTATTAATGTCCATCTCTACTAGTCATGCTGAGATAAAGAATGAGAAGCAGATAAGGTGGGGATGGCCATGGACCCCAGGACCACAATCAAGCCCGACAACGGCCTCAAGAGGATGCATACAACTATCACTCTCTTATTCCCCTAGAAACTAGGAATGAAATCCGACATTTAGAACCCACTGTTTCCATAGATAGGAAAAATTTCTCGGATTAAAGAATCCGAAAGGATATTTACACTTGGGTTCTTGACCATAGCCATACTAGGTGCAGAAGCAAACAATATTTTCATGCTCTATTTTTGTATTGGTAAATGAATACATTGCTGAGCAGGGTTATGCAAGATAACCAAGTTGAAAGGTATAAAAAATTTTCTAGCTTGGGAGATGTCAAAAGAGAATAGATGAACTAGAGGGTTTGTTTGGAAGAAATGGATGCATGACTGGCCCATATTGAGTGTCACCTTCACTATAGTCCTACGAGATCCAGTGGTAGAGACTTGGTACTTGACATCTCCTTTGAATCTTGATGTTTGTCATGATAGTTAACAATATTTTGTTTTAAAGTACTATAGGTGACACTTTAGTTATGTCAATATCGTTGAGACTACTTAAATTTTGGACATTAATTTTATTGGTAGGTGGTCAAAAATATCTAGTTTCCCACTAAGAAGGTTGAGACCACCTAAAAAGTGATTTGCTAATAAAAATAAATAAACTAATATATATGTTTTATCTATTTTTAAAAGAAATAAAACTCTAATTTAAAAAAATATAAATATTTAAAAAATAAATTTAATTTTAATTATACATAACATATACCACATCACCTTGTTTATATATGTTTTTTAAAGCAAAAGAGAGAAAATGCAATATCATATATTATGAAAAGTGAAAAAATGCCCTGTAGTTCAATGTTGAAAGGAAATGTTTAGATTTATAATATGCATTAAAATAACCTTGAAATGTCCTTTCATATGAAGGCTAATGTATGGCCCAGAATTAAGTAAAGGGGAAAAGTGCAAGATCACTTCAATGTTTCTAAAATAATTTTTTGCATTTATAGAATACAATAAAACAAGTGCTGCATGTAGTTGGTAGTCCTTGCCACATCAGTGCTCGAAACATTTGCTACACTAATTTCCTTCTAGCAACTTGACTCTTTGGAGTTGAGCTACTTAGCAAGAGCTGAGTGAATTAAAAAAGAGTGGTTGAGTGAATAAAAAAAAGTTGCCACTATCTATTTAGTGTTAGTGGTGTATAAATTCCATAAAATATAATAAAATCAATAATCTTAATATGCAGTATATGTTCATTGAACACTTTAAGAAACTATGCTTCGTTTTATTATTATTAAATCAAAGTCATTTTTTTAGCATCACCTCTTATGGTGAAACATTTTTTTTAGCATCACCCTAAATCAAAGTCATTTTTTTTAGCATCACCTCTTATGCTTCTTGCTCTGCATGGTGTGAAATCTCCAAGGACTGCAAACTCGTCATCATCAAAGATATTTAGGGTATGTAATGGCTTCTTACCCCCATCATATTCAGATTTATGATGTTCGACACATGAATACTGTGGTTACACATGGCACTCGGGTTAACAGAGTAGTTTTCTTCTCAGCAAGGGTTATTTTTACTCTGCATGTCGATAAAATGGTAGTAGATTTAGAAATTATCCCATGTTTTAGAAGCCCTGAAAGGGTGTCTTATATTTTGAAAGGTCAGATTATTATGGGGTTTAATGGTTTCAAAAATATAACTGCTCATGATAGTAATCCATGTTATTTTGTTTGTAGCTACATTTCAACCCCACGACTTGATGGGTTTTGTTCTCTGGGTCAAATGAATTACTCAATTAAGTCCTTGGGCCAAGGTTGTAGCAAACCTCTGTTCTGTTGTATCCTTTTCGCCTCTGTCATAAGGGCTCATTTTCTTTTTCACTGTTATGGGATTGAAGTCAATTTCTCTCGCCATCAACCTCAGTATAGCGCCACTGGTAGTTGGCCTTCTAAATCCTTGGGGTTGGGTTACAACTGGTCTCTGTTTTATCACTTCACCTCTGTCTCAGGTAGTTACGTCTGGTCCCCTTTCAAGGGGATTATCAACAAGACTTGTTTGGTTTATAGTAGGTCCTAGTTAGAAGTTATTCGCTTTGCTAAGGTTATGTATACTCTGTTCCTTCCGATGATAAACCTCAGCTGCTCAAAACAGTGTCTCTGCATGAACTTTTCCACTTCTATTTCAGTTTTAATTTGTCAATTGCTTCTCCCTTTGCACTCACAGGGACGTTGGTCTCAAAAAAAATGACAAAATCAAGGTCAAGTATCTATAAACCCGCAGTCCGAGACAGTCCCCCTCATAAAAGAGGACGCAAAACTAATACTCAGACAATGGAAAATCTCGCCAGCACTTATGAAGAAACTGCTCCGGAAGATATCAGAAAAACAATTGATGAATGGGAAAGGGTAAGTGAAGAAGAAGAAATAGATATCAGAGAACAACAGTTAAGAATGGAGTTCATATTAGACCCGGGTAGCACTAGGGGTAGAGTCTCTCTATTTCAACATAGTGTTAAAACTTATTGGAAGATTAAGTGTGTCTTAGCAAAATCCATGATGAGCTTACAGGAGAAAGAAGTCAAATCTTAACCCTCAGTGTTATTTGAACTTCAATCAATGAAACAAGAAATGGGAGAGATGTCCAAGATTCAACAACAACAAAATGCCTGTATTGGAAACATAGAATAGCAACTCTGAACATTTCAGCAAGCAGAGATTCCAGGATCCTCTGCCAAAGATCCAACACCAATAGACTCTTCAGATAGTTAATTAGAATCATGTATTTTTTCTATTTTGAATGACTTTTGATAGTATCTACCGTCTTTTTTTTATATGTAATTTCTATGGACATATTCGAGTAAATATAACAGCTGCAAAACGAAAGAAACAATACCAATTTTGGTTAGCTTTTAACTCATTGAGGTGGCCAACAGACCTGGTTTCCTTCGGGCAGGTTGAGGCACCCATATACTGATGTACATTTATGCAACTTGCTCATATAATAGAAAATGGCTAGGTACTACGGAATCAAAAAAAAAAATTTGAATGAGTTACACATTTTCATCTTACCTTTAAGGGTACCATACATATATACTTTTTTATTTAAGTTATATATATGTGTGTGTGTGTGTTTGTGTGTTTTTAATTACTTTATATGTATAAAGTTATATAAAATTATATTATTTAAGATAAACATCTAAATATTTCATTTATTATTTGAAGAATGAAAGTGAAATATCATCATGCGTTGATTGTTGTGTTAATGAATTTTTAATTGTTTATTTATATGGTTATGTAATTTTTGTTTTTTTGTTTGGCGGACATGAACTAAAATTACTTTTATTATTTTTTTTAGGACATGACACACTTACACATGTATCTCATACTGGATTATTAGATTGTAAAATAAGCCTCTCTACTCAATAATTTGATGAACTATGAAATTTATTTTCTTTAATTTGACAAAATTTTGTTAATATAAATTGTGATGGATGAAATTTATTTTCTTAATTTGACAAAAAAAAAATTTAATATAAATTATAATGGTAGTAGAATTTATGTAATAATGAAATTTTATTTTGGATTTAAATTTAATTTTTGAAAATATTATGAATTTTTGTTATTTAAATTGTATTTTTAATATATAAATGTATTTTAAGTATTATTAAATTTATAAATTATTTAGATTGTATAACTAATAGTTTAAATTTGTCAACATTTTTTTCTTAAATCTAGAAAAAATAAAAAAATTGAAAAGTTATCCTATTGTTCAAGATATAAAATTGATGAGCACTCATGAAGTTTGATATTTACTTTTACCCACAAATAATGTAGTGTTAATTTTTTTGTTTTGAATATAAAAATAATTTTTTGTTATTGTTAATATTTTTGTTTTCAATATAATAATTTTTGGTTAATAATGTGATGTGGAAGAAAATTTATAGTTGAAGTTGGACAATGAAATAAGGTTTCAAATATAATATATTAAAAAAAAACATATATCAAACATATTTATTAATTAAGGAATATTATATTTTTAATTGTAAACTAATCAATGATTTGGTGTAATTATGTATAGTCATTATTTATTTATGTAATTTCAAATATTTTACAAACTATGTGGAATTATTTTTGAAAAGTAATTTCAAAAATTTTACAAATTATGTGGAATCATTTTTGAAAAGTTATAGAGTGGATTAGTTAAATTCATTAACTATAACTTATTTTAAATAGAAACAATAGCATCACCCTGCAATGCAATGGGTGCTAAGTGGACTATTCAAAAATCATGAGAAATTAGTCATTTATGACTACCTCTCATGGAAATGGTAATAGATGAATGACTTACTTTACAGAGTTGAATCCCAAAACATGATATCTAATATAATTCACTCCTAAAATCTCTCAACTTAAATATATTTCAACTTCAAACATGATGATTTGGAGTGAAGAAGAACTTTATAAATAATAAATCAAATTTAAACTCACTTTTATGAATTTGAGAGGATTTCACCTTTTCATACAATATCAATATATAAATCATGCATTTTGAAAAAAATCATAAGTTTACTATAAGTAAATAAGATAGATGGGCTCTCCCATGAATACCTTAACACTTGAAAGATCCAAACCACATTATTAGAAATGTCACCTTTTATAGGTTTGATTTTTGTTTGCTACACCGTCGTTTTTTCTGCAAACGTGAATTGCAATTCCATCTCCTTCTTCTGAAACTATGTCAAACATATTTATTTGAATATTAGTATCACATTTATTTGAATATTAGTATTTTGGAAATTTGTGAACCCTTGTCACTTTGCATTTTATAAATTATTTCTACTCTCTCAGATTTGCCATGAGATTAACACGTATTATGTTTACTTATAGTGACTCATAAATGTTTACCAGTGATTATTTCTTGGTGAAAAATCCAAAATACAAGATGCTTATTATATTCTCAAGATCATTCTGCATAATTTAATCTGTCTTTTAGATTTTTTGTCTTTTTGTAGCCAATTTTTGTTTATACTTATTCATTTTAATTTGAAATATAACTTTATAGTTGCACAATGTGTATTTCAATGTTTGTTTGTGTGTCTTTCAATATACTTTCTGGCAAGGAACCAGAGTTGTCTTCATGGACAAAAGCTTCATGGACAAAAGCTTCATGGACAAAAGCCTTTACCACTGCGACCAACTATCATTTTGTTTCAACTAATATTCTTGCAAAGGATGATGACCTACCTTCACTGGCATTGGGTTTTCGTGCATTTTTTAGTTTTTACTGTACCTTCAAATGTGAGAGTGTTTGTTTTCTTCATGTTGGAGAACATAACAATTGTTTAAACTTTTAATCTGCTCTCATTTTCTAAATGAGAGAGATAACGTCGCTGAGGAATTCGTCGTTGCATCTATGGGCTGCCTTTGTCCTACTACAAAGCTCTCAATGCATGAATGGGACCAGGTTACAGAGGATGGAAGTGAAAACAATTCAAAGAAATGAAAACAGTTCTATATAAAAACAATTATATATGGGAACATCAAGTACAACCAGTACTAGAGCTTGCACCAAAAGTTTGAGCTGAGCTAATTCAGATAAATGTAAATAGTTCTATATTTAGTTCTATATTAAATATGGGAACATGTAGTAAATAGTTCTATACTAAATATGGCAACATGAAGCAGTAAGAATGATTTTTATTTACCAGGCTTCCTGTGTATGTGTTTATTGTTGTTAATGTTGCTTCGATTTTGTCTTTCAATGCTAATTTCATCTACTCCAGGAACATTCTTGCACTTCATAATAAGAGAACAATATCCCAACATCATTTCAACTCCTCTGGGAGCATTAAAAATAAGAGAACAATACTCGGGCAAGTATACAAGTGCGAGAATGTTGCCTGGCTTCTCGGTCAGACTTAAACCAGAGCACTGCTAATTTCATCTACTCCGGGAACATTCTTGCACTTCATAACAAGAGAACAATATCCCAGCAGTAGTTCGTCTCCTCCAGGAGCATTCAAAATAAGAGAAAAATATTCTGGTAGGTATAAAGGTGCGAGAATGTTGCTCGACTTCTCTGTCAGATGTAAACCAGAGCACTTCTACTCAAGTATGCTTACTCTAGGTATGCCATTTTGTCTCTTGGCACCAAATGTTGATTCAATTCTCCAGTTGTCAGCGTAGAAAAGAATATATAGCGAGGGAAAAGCATTGGAGTTGTGAAGGATGAGAAGGATACAATTAGCGAGGGTGTTAAGAACCTACCTTGGTTGTTAAGAACCTATCTTACCAACAAATTATGGAAAAGAATGTGGAGGCAGGGCAAAGCACGGTAGCTATGAAGTTTGAATGTTGAGGCAGGGTAGCTATGAAGTCTTAGCTTACCAATAGATTGTGGAAAAGAATGTGGAGGCAGGGCAAAGCATGGTAGCTATGAAGTCTGAATGTCGAAGCAGGGTAGCTATGAAGTCTGAATCCTGAATGTTGAGGCAGGGTAGCTATGAAATCTGAGCAAAGCATGGTAACTATGAAGTTTGAGAAAGTTGCAACCAGCCAGAGCAAGCTACAACCAGCCAAAGAAGAGGGTTAAGAACCTAGCTTCAAAGATATGAAGTTTGAGAAAGTCGCAAAAGTTGCAACGTAGTTTCAAGCAAAGGGTTAAAAATGTAGTTTCAAGCACAGATGTGGCGAAGGGTGTTAACGTGTGTTGGAGAACGATGGTGGAGGGTGTTAACGTGTTGGAGAGAAATGGTGGGAGGTGTAAGTAAGAGTTAATCAATTTTGATTTTGGGATTAATTGAAAAATCCTTAGAAATGTGTAAAGTATTTTTTCAAACCATTTGTAAGATATTAAATGTCACGAATTAATGTTAACATTGAGGTAGCATTAGTCTTAACTTTGAGACTTCCTTTCAGGTTTATTTCATGCTTATTCTAACTTTAATGGATGGCTTGGTTACAAAAACTTAGTATACCATCCTCACTCTGCAATAAGACGTCTAATATGATACCCAATCAAAACATTTGCAAATTGTTTTAAATTATTATTAAAATATAAAATTATTTAAAATTTTGATTAAGTTGTATATATAAAAATAGTTCAACTCGAATTAATACAAGTCAACGCACTAGCTATCGCTATATTGGGCAGGTATAACAAAATAGCCTTGAAATGTCGCTTCCCCGTGAAGGCTAGCTTATAGCCAAGAAAGTAACGTGGGAATAATACAATTTTTCTAAGGAATTCTTTGGATTTATCTCCTTTGTCATGAAGCTTAACTACAACCAAAGAATAAAGTAGATGCGAACGAGTCAGAATGCGATGTAGCTCACGGTAAAGTAGAGTGAATGGATATAAATGGTTAATAGAGTGATGATTTTCAATATATTAAAATATTAGCATATTGATTAATGGACAGGAAAGGATGTGAATGATTAACCAAATGAATTTTTCATTTATTTTAAATTTATTTAATTATTTTAACTTAATAATTTATAAATTATTATTATTATTATTATTATTTATTTATTTATTATAATATTTTAATTGATTTTGTGTATATTTAATTGCGTCTACAGGTATACAATTCAATATGGGATAGATGTCAAACTTAAATGTTTAACACTTAACAATTAAATTTAATCTAATATCAATGTCAATTTTAATTAAAAATTGATATAATTATGATGTATAAGCCAAATATAAGTTCAACATTAGTTGTAAGAAAGGTAAGTGGAATTGGATTTTTTTTAGAAATGGTAAAATAATTAAAGTAAAATGTTTAATTTAACAAATTTTTTTTTTTGGTAAGTTGGGCTATTCTATTAATTCGAAAACATAAAGTTACATATGCTACATGCTAGTTTGGCAAGTTGTGCTTAGCCAATCCCAACCTTTGTTACACAATTTCTAACCTGCCTCGGGAGAGGAAACCAACCCAAACAAAACTTAAAATAGAAATTACAGTATGCGCAGTAGCGCTGGCATATTCAAGAAATACAAAGTAAACAGTAGCAAAAAGACGAGCATGCCAAAAAACATAGGAGAACTATGCAGCTGCGCAGACTTCACTTTTCATCTTCATCATCACTGTTGGGGGCCTCCTCCTCAATGGGGCAAGCAGGAGCTTGCGCATCAACTTCCTCTGTATCTGCCACTGTACGCCTAGGATTTCAGACCGGTGCGCAGAGGATGGGGGAGTCCGGATCTGTGCCATTAGGGACACATGTCCAGATGCCATCGGAGTCCATCACCCAATCATCTGAATCCGCATCTTCCTCCTCCTGAACCAGGCAGCGAGTCAGTTTTTCGGTGCTAGGGGTGCGTCTGGGGAGAGATGGTGGACTTCCTTGGGCCGCGTCCTCCTCTCTACGTAGCTTGCCTAGGGGCTTCTACAATATGCTCGGGATTGGGACTCTGACGCGCATAAGTGCTGGATGATGATCCTTCCATCGACTCTAGACGATTGTCCTCACCACAATGATAAGGGCCAGGGAGAGCCCCTCTCTGTCCTCTGTAGATATTTCGTTGGTGAAACCTGGATGCCATTGCACATAGAGGCAGGGGAGAGTGGTTCAGGATAGGGTATAAGAGAGGGCAGGCAGCACTGGGGCTTACGGGGAAGGAATATCTAGGGGACAAGATGGCGGGGGGGAGAGCGACAACCCTAAAGAGACTGTGCAATGCTACGCTGAGAGTAGAGCTTCGCGGCCTTTTGAAGTCAGGGAGAAGCCAAAGAAGAGTTAAGGAGGCGAAAGGCAGAGATAACAGACTGTGGATTGAAATGGGCTAAGAGCTCATCTTTTTAAAGGGGCAAGAAGGTGTGCAATGAGGATAACAATGAGTAGGCTTCACACGCATCTGCGTGCTATGATTGAAAACCTGAGCAGGCTCGAGGGAAGGAGGATGGATGCAATATGGGTTAATCATGATGGTCATTAATGGTGATAAATGCGAGGTGATGCTCTGGACATGGTGACGCAGTTCCCATCCTCTTGTCACCATTTACGATTTTGTGAGTCTCGTGCGAGTGGCTAACGGTTTAGGATCCACTGTAGGTGAGGCTCTGTGCAGGAGATCTTTGTGTCCCAGGGAGTTTAGGATGTGATTGTCAAGCGTGTCAATTCTGTCACCCGCATCTAAGGGTTGAATTTAACATTGGTTGACTCTATATTTTGAATATAATATTTTAATATATATATATATATATATATATATATATATATATATATATATTTTAATAAAATTACTATTTTTTATTGGGCTCCTAGGATGCTAGAGATTTGTAACCTTAAGTTTTGAATCATTAAACATAAAAATAAAATATGGTAAAGATGTGTAACTTAATGTAACGTAATATAATGTAAAAATTTTAACTTAGTGAAAATAAAATAAAAATAACCCTATAAAAATAAAAAAAATAAAAAAGACCCGTGGTATTGACTCATGGTATTAAGAACGCATGGTATTTACCCATGATATTCATGTGGAAGGGGAATTAAACTAGCCTAGATCCATCTTAGTTTTATGTTATATTTAGATACATAATTAGTTGTAGAAAATGATGGCTTTGAATCCATATAGCCTTTATAGATATGCAATCACACTTGGCATTTGTATGTTTTGTTTCTATTGTTGAATGGATGAATACATAATGTGTATATATGCCTAGAAGCTTTAGATCTTCCCATAGGCTATTGGGTGATTGAGAAAGGCTTTTTAAAGAAGTGTAAGGTTAAATAGGATTGCACAAAGTACATAGCAATAGTTGCTTCTTCATTCTAATGGCTTATTTGATAATCACTTTAATGTAATATATGTAATATATTCTCTTAATTTATGTGTAATAATGTGATATATAAATAGAGCTCTCATAAATATAGGATGATAATTTTAGAATGAATAAGATTAACTATGAAAGTGAGCTAGGGTGAGAAGAGGATCTGGGATAAATATTAAGTAAAATGTAATTATTACATATTATCTAATATTTATGCCTACCTTCATCCACTATTTACTAGCTTTCAAAAAATATTGGGTAAAATATAATACTATAATATTATATTTTACCCAATATTTCCCCTCAACTCGTTCATTTTTATTGTAATTTTTCTTTATATTTGAAGTTTGAAGGTAAACAAACTCAACTATAAAATTAGTAGAGGTGAGGGGAAATAATGAGTAAACTGTAATATTTAGGTTGGAAGTGATGGGAAATATTAGGTAAAATGTAATAATATTACATTTTAATTAGTAATTCGGGCCACTTTTTACTAGGTGGGAGTAGTAATAGATATTGGGTAAAATATAATACTATAATATTATATTTTATCAAGATTTCCTCTCACCTTGTCCACTTCTTATTAAAAGTTATTTTATATTTGAGGTTCATACGTAAACTCAACTCCTATATAAACATTTAATTCCATTAAGGTAGAGATGTTGTAATGTTTAACATTTTGAGTGGTAAAAATAAAATAAAAAGCATAAAATTAATAATTGTATTTATATTTATAATTATAATTAAACAAGTTTAGATTCATCTTAACTTCGGATCTACCAAGCCCCGAGAGGGATCAAATTTCTTGAGATCCACAAAATTCTTTTAAAATGAAAAGAGTTTTGATCCCTCTCTGTGCTTGGTAGATCCAGAGTTAAGATAGATCTGGGTTGGTTATGTTGTATCAATGTTTAGAATAAAATAATATTGAAAATATAAATATTTAGAATAAAAATATCAATTCTGAAATGATAATGATGATGATGATGATGATGATTAATGTCCACTAATACCAATGCGACCTATTAGACCTCAAGAAATGAAAAAGAAAAAGAATCTAAGTGTGCTTCTTCAAAAGCTTGTTTCTATTTTCAAAGAGAAGGGAAAGAAGCGCTCCAAGATCACTATAAATAGGTTGAATTAATAAGTCAAGAAGGTTGGAAGTGTGGAATATGTTAGGGAATTGAGAGTGGATGTGAGTAAGAGTTGGGAAGTCTAAAAGGAAGTGCTTTTCATATTGACAGATTCTATCGTTCCATGGAGTCTTGAGAATAGACCATCACCCAGTCTCACTTAAAGCTCATGAGAATTAGTTCTTATCCTATCGATGCTATTTTTTTTCTTAGTGTTGGTCAACACATAGAGATAATTCTGGTTTTCAAGGGTGGTTTTGATCACCTCCTTATATTAACTTATCTTCCTTTTACCCTCCAACTCCTTATCCTCCCACTGCTTGTCCTTAAACTTGGAGGTAATAGTATTTTTGATACTATCTTTGCATCACATACTGATCTCCTCCTTAATTCCCCAATGGTTGAGCCAAGACTGGGCATCCTTATGCTACCCACACTCAAGGCAAAGGTGGGGGTGTTGACCAAAGTTAGAAGCAAATTTTGGGAGCCTTTTGGATTCTAGGCTGTAAAGCTTCTTCTTATACATCAGATATCCAAACATAGTCATACTTTCAATGGGGGCATACCAACTTCGATCATGAGGATAGGATAGGGAGTATTTCCCTTCATATTTAGGTTATAGGTTTTGAATTGATTTTGAATCATCTTAATCTTCCTCCATGATTCTCTGCATATACTGCAACACCAAATTTCACATTTGTATAAGACAAAAGGGGTTACAAGAGTCTCAAGGAGGAACCTATTTTTACTCCAAATGTAAAGATCGATCGACTTACAATTATTTTCAAGCTCATAATAAGCTTTCCAACCTCCAATAATCCTTTTCTCGATGTTATAATTCCATTTGAGATGATGAGGGAAGTAGATACCCAAATATTTATAAGAAGAAACCTGCTCTAAGCACTGGTTATTATAAACGAAACTATCATGGGTGATATTTTTGGATTTAATGATCACAACATTATTCTTGTCAGCATTAATTGTCATACCCATCTTGGAGCAGTAGACATGAAGAGTCTTAAGTTAATTTTGTAGGTCATCATGGTTTTTTACAAGAAGAACGATATAATCGACATAAAGGAGAGAGTAATGATTACGCCAGCAAGCTCGATGCCCTTGCATCTCGCATTTTCTAGACATTCCTCTAGCTTATCGATGTATACGAAAAAAAGGGTAGGGGACAGGGGACACCCTTTCTTAACTCCGATATTGTATTTAATGTCTTTAGACCACCCTTGGTTGGTCTTAAGCTTGGTAGTGACAGTCTCGTAGAGACAGATCACAACATTCCTCAACTCAGGAGGAACCATGATCTCTTCAATTCTCTCCCAAATATTATCACGAGGAACAATGTCAAAATATTTTCTAAAGTCCACAAAACAATAGAAGAGATCGTATTTAATATTGCGACATTCCTCTGCAATTATTATGAGAGTGACAAGATGGTTGATAGTTGAGTGATATCTCCTAAAACCAACTTGTCCTTTATCTCTTTTGCCATGGCTTTCAAGCCAAAGGCTAAGCTTATTTTCTAAAATGAGCCCATAAAGCTTGGCTAGGATGTGGCTAATCATAATGGTCCTGTAGTTAGAAGGAACACTTTTTTTCCCATTTTAAAGACAGGCACAATAAGGCTTTGCGTCCAAAGCTGAGGGAAGCGATGCTTTACAGCCAAATTAAGAAGCTTGTGGAGATGAGGAATGTAGATAGATCTTCCCATTTTAAGGATCTCAACTTGGTATCCTTCAATATATTTAGCTTTCCCATTAGCAAGCTTATTAATTCCAGACTCAACGTCTTCCAGAGGCAATACATCCTCCTTAATAAGAGTGTTTAAAGTGGTGGCCATAGTGTCTGGAGAGTCATACAACTTCTTAAGATAGTTGTCCCAGTTTTCTAAGGGGATAGAATGATTATCTTTGGTTTTACGAACAAGCACATTCCGCCAAAATTTTATTGGCGTGACTTTAGAAAGGTGGAGAAGATGATCTTGTATTTTATTAATATATGACCTTTTCTTCCTCTTTATGAGGTCTTTGTATATAATGATATTCCAGAGCTTAACCATTTCATTAGGAGCGTCTCTAGTCGCTTTCCTGGCAATTTTACAGTCTTTGTCATGCCATGGATTGGAAGTTCTATTATTCTGCTTAAACAAAGTAACATTAGAGAACTTGCTAATGGTATTGGAAACGATAGTAGTGAAATGGTAATAAATTTTATCAATGTTGCTATTATAAGTCATGGAGCCTAAATCCCTTTCTAAATCCCTTAAGAAGAGGTCGACCTTTCTTCTATCGAACTGAATGTGTCTTTTGATTTCACTAGTCTACTTCATGTGGGTGGTATGCATAGAAATATTGAGGGATAAAGACAAATTTCAGTGGTTAGAGTCAGGCTTGAATCCTTTAAGCCGCTCAAATTTTGTAATATGGTTGAGGACGAGGGTGTCGAAAATCACATAATCCAAGACATTGCTACCTAGCCCATGGAAACATGTCGTCTGACCGGAGAAGGGCCACTTGTTAATACCATTACAAAAGATTAGTTCCTGGGAACTACAATTCTTGAGGGGCTCGATGCCGAATAAGTTCTTGATTATGTCTTCATATTTTCTCTTGAATTTATTATCAAAGTTAATATCCTCATCAAGCCACAAGGGGTCGGGGTTAGAGTTGTTACTTAACATAATGGCTTGGTTAGTAGAAGTTATAGCATTAAAGTTTTAAAAAAAAAGGATATTTCCTTCATTCCTCAGGTTGAAGATGTATTTTTATAAGGTATTGAAAGGAAAATTCTTATCCAAGTTGTTTTTATTATAGGATGTCGAGTTGATAGGAGAGAAATAGTAGATTGCAAGAAAGATCCTATTGGTTGTAGAATCAGATATTTAGATCCAAATGTATTGATTGAAGGGTTTGATTTTATGAAGTCAGATGTGAGAGGAAACAATCTTCCTTATATAGCAGGTTATACCACAAAAACCCCTTCGAGAGGATTTCTTATTCCAAACTGACCAAAGAGTGAAACTATCAAGGTGAGGGACCCTAAATTCATCATGCTCTCAAGTTTCAACTAAAATAATAATGTCAATATCACTTGGGATCCAACTTAACATAGGACCTCACACTATGAAAAGCCACGATAGTTCTAGAAGAGGATTCAGAGTTATGCAAGTCCTTATTTATCACTCGTTCTTGAGATTTTATCTTTAATAATAATTTTCCTATTCCAAATGATTATCCACTTCCCTGCCTTTCTTGCCTCCTTGACCTTTTGGACTTCTTTCCTAAGTTCAACTTGTTCTTCTGGAATGAGATATTCATTTATAAAGATTCATATTCCTTTTAGGCTTGGGGATTTCCTGAGTATATCTAATTTATGTTCATTACAACTCACCTTGACACGTATTAGTATGTGTTTATGCTCAAGAATCTTTCCAACCCTTATTTCTTCCATGAGATAAGTTGTTTCAATTTGAGATTTTGTTTTTAATTTTTCTTGAACTATTTCTAATGTGTTTTCATTGTTTTGTTCTCCTATACCCGCAATTATAATTTTTAAGGCTCTTTTGTGGCGCTCATGGTCAAGTGCAATTAGTTTTTTAATTTCCTCTTTGATGGGTTTAATATCTAAGTTATTTTATGTGTTATTTAGGGTAGGTTATTATGTAGTTGTTCTTTTAATCTAGCCTTTCAAGGTGTTATTTTCTTCAACCATTGCTTGTTTAATATGTTCTATTTCTTGAATTTTACCTTTCATTACTTTCAGTTCAGTTTCTAGTGTGATTATTTTATTTTCTAATGATTTGTGGTTGTTGTCAAGCATTCTAGTTAATTCTAGTTTAAAATGGTTTTCTCTTTCTTCTCTTTTATTTCTAAGGATTCAATGTACTCAGAAATACTCTCTAAGGTAATTTTACTTGGGCTGCCTTTGGTAGAGAGGGGCTAAGAAATATGAGGGGAAGTACTCATAGTGTAATAAAAACAAAACTTAACAAAAGGAAGGTAAGTGGGAACATGTGCACTTGCCAAGCAAAACCACCTCATACATTGTATCTTCAGCAAATAGAAATATTGCTTCTTCTATGTATTAAGATACTTGAGCATCAAATATATTTAAAAAAAAAAAAAAATATATATATATATATATATATATATATATATATATATATATATATATATATATATATATATATATATATATATATATATATTAAATTACAATATATTTATATAATTATATATATAAATATTATTTCAAATAAATTAAAATTCAATATAAGATATCTTTATTTCCAAAATTACTATATCATTATTATTTTAATATAATAAATTTTATTTTTCAATTAATAAATATCAATTTCAATATAAACTTTAATATTTTTAAATAATTATTTACAAAATAAAATAAAATAAATACATATTTAAAATATTTATGTTTTTATAAAATTGAACTTAATATATAAACTTCAAACGTTATTGTAAATTTGATTCATTATTTTGGTTTAAATAAAAATTAATACTACTTTAATAATATAAAAAGACAATAAAAATCAATTATATTGGTTGGTTAATAGTAACATCTCAAACAATAATTTTTATTTTATTTTTTATTTTTTTATTTTTTATTTTTATCATTTATATACATTAAAAGCTATGCATATTATAATTATAAAATGAATATTATTCAACTTTTTTATTTATATAATTTTCTGAATAAAATTTACATATTATGTAATTTTTATTTTAAAATAATATTTTGAATTGAATAAAAATATTTACACGTTAACTTAAAATACTAAAAAACTAGTATTTATTCATATCGGAATTTTAAACTCTTATTTTTTTAAAATTAACGTAACCAAACAAAAAATAAATAGTATTCATTCATATCGGAATTCTAAACTCTTATTTTCTTAAAATTAAAGGAACCAAAAACTTTCAAATTGCGGGGGACCATTCTCAAATTCAAGACATTTGGTTTTTTTTCTAAATTTCAAAAACAAATTTTAAAAAGGACAGATTGTTTAATTATTGTTTTTTAAAATAATATTGTATAAAATATTAATATTATTTAAAAAAATTTATTAAAAAATAACTTCTCCACACAAATTTTCTTTATTCTTCACACAGCTAGTTTATATATTTAAGGAATATATTAAAATAATTACTATCAATCAAAGATATTTAACTTATCATATGAAACTTGTGAAACCGGATATTATAACATTTGAACTCTTTGAGGATGGCGTCCTCAAAGAGAAGAGTGAACCCGTACGCAATTTAAAAGTCACGAAATCGCAATGGTAGAAATAGAAATCGAAATTTATATTTTCGAAGACTTGGAAACACGAAAAAGTAAACGTCCAGGACGCTATTTCGTAAAAGAGAGAGCAACTGCGTTAACGACTGAATAGCTATTTCTAACAGTTGGCCTTGGTCTAACTATTCTCCTTTTGGAGTTTTATTTTGAGGATGCATATATAAATAGTCAAAGTTGCTTGGGCATTCAACATTAATATATTAGAATTACAAATTTTAATTGTGAATTTTGTGCCATTCAAATATTTAGAAAATTTTTAATATATATTTTCAATGAAAAGGGTATTGGTCTTTTTCTAAAATATTTTAGAACAAAAGAATTTACTCTATATACTAAAAGAGTTGAAGATGAAAAATATTTTCTTGATTTGCTTCATTATTCACATTCGATTTCTTTTTCAAAATATTTGTCATACTACCACTCTTCTTGACTTGTTAAGACAACAAAACTAACTCTTATTATCATAAAATCAACTATTAAAAAGTGTGAGTGAATTGCTTACTTACTTACTACTTAAGGTCTCATGAACCATATCCCCCCGATCGGGTGTAACATGGAGGATCCACCCTCCCATCAGAACTTATGATTGTTGCATCAGGGATGAAGCCCATCACCCTTCGCATGAGTGGCAAGGGCGGTAGGCAGTACTTCTACATGCAGGCCCAATTGAGGTGGCGGGAAGGTGGCTCGCACAGGGGAATTAAAACAGGGAGGAGGAAGGTGTGGGGGTCTTATTGTGAAGGAAATTTCGGGTGCAGGCGTAATTGCGGGACAAGAGACCTTCATTGCTCACCCTTCTCTTCAAATTTTTGGTCACTTGGTTCAAAACAGTGAGATGGCTTGCTCCAGGAGCCTCGCTACTCATGGTTGTTCCAAGAGCCCTGTCGGTCGTGGCCGTGGTAGAAAGGATAAGGGGAAGGCAATAGAAGGTCAACCTAGCTCTCCCTGGAGCAAGCCAAGAGGTTGTAGGTCGGCCATTGCCATAATTCATGAGGCAGCCACACTGTACCATGAAAATACTACAAAGAAGATACAAAAGCTTATCGAAAAGTGGGAGGTAGACATAAACAAGCAATTACAGGCAAAGATGGCCACTGATGAGTGGAGAGATCTAATTCCAGACCCGGGCCAAACCAGAGGTAGGCTCACGCAATTGAGAGAGACCTTGTTCCTTTACTAGTCTATGAAAAGTATTCTTGGTAGAGCTTTAGAACATATTTCAATGAGCTTAGTGGCTTTGGCTCACGACTAGCTTAGTGGCTTTAGCTTAGGACTTCCAAGATTATAAGATTGAATTTGATAAGATTAAGTTTAAGCTAAGAAAATAGGATGGACGCCTTGACCGTATTGAGCATCACATCCCGTGCATAGCCAAGCTGCCATTCAAGCAGGTTGGCACTTAGCTTAGGACCCGACACCTATGGCATTGGCTTCGGTCCGAGATGAGGCTGAGTAGTTCATGACTTGTTAAATTTGTTTTTTTGCTTAATAGACGCATGTGGATAGCTTTTAAATTTCAAATGTTCAGTGGATATGATAATCAAGTTGTTAAAGGCTATGTAAGTGGGAATATTCAGGCCATGTTTGCTTAGTATAACACATTTAAGACATTATCTTTTTGGATGCCATAAGACCCCATAAGGTGGCCAAGAAACCCAATTTCCCAATCCTCCCCTAATTGAAGCCACCAAACTAATAAATCTAAATGTATGTTGATTAGAAAATAAACGAAACTAAAATAATACTTAACTTAAATTTAAAAAAAAAAAAACATATTAATTTTAGTAAACATTAACAACCACCGATCATCATTCCACCCTATTAAAAAAGCCCACTAATCGATCAACAACCGATCTTTACTCCTTCAAATAAGAAAATAGTCTACACAAAATATATAACAACTAATCAATAATTTCACATGATGTAGAAAGGGTGTTGGTCAACTACCATAGAAAATTGCAGGTAAAACCTTGAGATCTGTTTAATATAATGTACTTGAAAGCGCCTTGAGATGATATGACCTCACTGTACTGTTGTGTAAAAAGTTTGAAAAAAAAAATGGGATACTCACGTTGCCTCCTTAATCCATGGACGTGCAGGCTGATGTTAAGTCTCATCCTGCTATCGTTTGTGATCAGTCGCAATATGGCGGCGGCGAAAGTGATATTCCAGTTTGGAGACTCGTTGGTGGATGTGGGAAACAACAATCACCTCAAATACTGTCTGGCAAAAGCTAATTATCCCTGGTATGGCATCGATTATAATGGCGGGATACCCACAGGAAGATTTACCAATGGACGCACCATCTGTGATATTATAGGTACTCCCAAAATTATTTCATCTACCATCCTTTCATATTCTATTTAGATTTATCTAAAATCCTTTCATATTCTATTTAGATTTATCTAAAAACTAGTTATTTTGATAGTAAATTTTGGAGAATATTTTGTAATCCAATCATTTCTAATTAAATTGGAAAAATAATTGTTTGAGTTTTTATTGATGGGATTCTAAAATATTTTCTAAATCTATAATCAAATTAAGTTTAATAGTAAAAATTATGATACAATTATTATTATCTAAATTATCTTAAGGTTTTATGACTTTTTTAGAATTTTGGTTTCTGTGATCTATATTACATATTTAGAATTTTTTAAGTATAATTATATGACATAAAGTAGTTCATCATAAATACTAGATAAAAGAATTTTTTAGGTATTACGTGACATAACCTGGTACATCATCAATACTAGATAAAAGATCAGATCCAAAGATTGAGTTTAAATAGATATAAAATGACTAAACTAATTGTTAGGATAATTGATTACTTCGAAATTCATAAACATTATTCTATATCATCATGTCATTATTACCAAAAAAAAATAAAAAAAATTCTAAATATATTTTATTACTTTATTATGACTTTATGACTGTGAACTTGATTGTTTGCAGTGGAGAAAATGGGTTCACAGTCCCCTCCAGCCTATTTATCTTTATCAGCTCAAGACGACGAATTTAAAGGGGCTAATTATGCGTCTGGAGGGGCTGGCATACTCAA
The DNA here is from genome assembly GCA_034641835.2 of Pinus albicaulis. Lineage (NCBI taxonomy): Eukaryota > Viridiplantae > Streptophyta > Pinopsida > Pinales > Pinaceae > Pinus > Pinus albicaulis. The sequence goes on along the minus strand of JAXQQM020059660.1, from coordinate 7,277 downwards.
CGAAACAGGGTTCTTTTCTGTAATTCAGTCCCTCCTCTTTTTGATATCTTTGATTGTTTATCTATATATCTTTAAATTATAATCTCCATCATCTTCTTGCAGATTGAGAAAATGTCTTTAGACGATCAAATAGACAACTTCCAGGCCACTAAAGACACTCTTACAAAAAAAAATCGGTTCAGTGGCAGCAGAAACTGTGCTGAATGAAGCATTTTATATCATCGTAACAGGATGCAACGACTATATCAATAATTATTTATTATCCCTTGATGTACCTAATGTGCACCATAATACACCAGATCATTTCGCGGGACTTCTTATTACCTCGTTACGGCGACAATTCCAGGTAATCGCAATTCTATCTGTTCTATTTTTTGGGTTGTTCCCGGTGTAAGTTAATCCGTATAGATTTATTTTAACTTGAAAAAAATAGTATGTTAATTAATTTTTTTAGTGGGTAAATATATGATTAAAATATATTTCCGATAGGCTTTCTCTTTTGAATTAATACAGTTGCTTTTTCGTCAACCAATTCATTTTGATAATGACACATGTCACTAGTAAGACGTGTGCAAAAAAATCATAAAATCATAAAATCATTCAACCAATTCATTTTGATAATGACAAATGTCACTAGTAAGACGTGTGCAAAAAAATCATAAAATCATAAAAGCTACCGAGCGCCTCTACGCTTGACAGGCTTGCTATTTTATTTTATAGTAAGTTGTTATTTTCTCTAGCAAAAATTCCTGTTTCCTATCTTACCATTTGGTAAAAAATCTTGTAACTTGCCATTTCACTCTTTGTTAACTACAATTAGTATTTTCAGAATATGTTTTATGTCTTTTGACACAGAGCTCTAGTATAACCTAACTACGTTGAAGTTCTGGTTATCGATTTCCATGCCTCGTTGCATAGCCAGAGCAAAAGGCTATCTGTACAGAAAGGTAAGCCAAAGGAAATGGTTGATGTACAATTGCCTGTGTCGAGGGGGCCGAGATCTGTGGCAACACTGTTTGGAGAAGACTCCAACAAGAGATTTGTGATGGATATCCTCATTCTTGAGTTTCAGGTTGCTTGACAAGGCCACCGTTGAAGATGAATTAGACTCCGAGTGCAAAAGGTGCAATGAGTCCCTAAGCCCTATTTCTGTTTCGTTTCAGTCTTGTTATTGTTGCCTCTTGTTGATGGTACTCTGTTCCTTTTAATTTTAAATGAACCAAGAGATTTGTGATGGATATCCTCATTCTTGAGTTTCAGGTTTCTTGACAAGGCCACAGTTGAAGATGAATTAGACTACGAGTGCAAAACAACTCGTAATTGGCGACTATGCACAGTCCAAGAAGTTGAAGAGGTGAAAGTTGTTCTTGGCCTGACACCAATTTGGATGACATGTTTGATATTCGGGGTTGTCTTTGCACAATCTTCAACATTTTTCACAAGACAAGGCGCCACAATGGATAGAAAGATTGGAAAACATTTGAGATCCCTGCTGCAAGCTTACAGTGTTTTATTAGCCTTACTCTCATTCTACTGTTGCCTATTTATGACCGCATCTTTTTTCTGATTGCCAGAAACTTGACAGGGAATGAACGTGGGGGGCTTTAGCTTTTACAGGCTTGTCCTCCTTGGGCTTCACACGCTTCTTCAGCTTCTCCGAAAGCTTGAAGGAGTTCTTGACCTTGGTGAGCTTGCCAGATCTGGCAAGATTTCTCAGCTGAACTGTTAGCAGCTTCTTGAAATTGGCAGGGAGTTGGGATTTTTACTTGCTGCCACTACCAGAGGCGTAGATCTACATTTTTAAGGGTTAATATCGACACAGAGAATCAGCGTTGCGAATACGTAGGGTTAGGGTCTAACTATCGTGGAGGATTAAAAGCCCTATGAAGAAAAACACTTAAGCGAATTTCGGCAATGTCTTCATCCTTCTCTGAGGGTTTCGACGCCCAAAACGTTCCAGGTATTTTTAGCATAATTTGATTTTTTAGTAGACATCCTGTGTTATTGTGTTCCTATTTTTCAATATCTTTGGTGGCTTTGGAAGAAAAAACTAGTGCTATGTGAGGCTTACATCGTTTGTAAGGTAACACCTACACCAATTGAAACAGAGATATTTTCGGTTAAAGGACAATGTTTCAAGCAGGTGAAAGAGGTAGGAAAATGTCAAAAGAGTAGCAATCACGAAGCATCAAATTGGAGTTTTTGATTTGTTTTATTTTGATTAAAATAAGTGGAGTATCAGAGTGGAGCATTTTATTTGTTTAATTTTGATTAAAATAAGTGAAATCAAGACAAATCATAAGTGAAATGTTGAATAAAATCAACATTAAATATATAATCAGCATGAAGTAAAGCGAAAAATAAAACAATTAAACGATTCCCTGTCAAAAGGGTAATTTTACAATCGCTGAGTATTATTGTTAAGAGGAATCTCTAGAAACTATTTGAGCACACACAGCGATGGAAGAGAATCACTCATCCTCATTCAACGGTTTTTTGTTGGAAATGGATGAGTTGAACTCCACGGATGCTCTGTTAGGTGGTTTTGTTGGAGATGGGTCAGTTGATATCCATGGATGCTCTGTTAAGAGAGCTCATACTGGTCGATGGAAAGCATCACTCTTCATAATTGGTATGAATTCATTTCAATTCTTTTGTCTTATGCATTTAATTGCGTTGCAGTAGTTGTTGTATTTGGTCCATCGGTTCTATGATCAATACCTGGATTTTATTCTCACATTCAATTGTATAGAAGTAGCTGTTGTGTTTGTTCCACATGTTTTATCAGCATCTTCTTCACAGGAGTGGAGATAGCAGAAAGGTTAGCCTATGCAGGCATTCTTGCAAACTTGGTGATTTACCTCACAGATGTTAAGCATGACAGCACTGCTGCTGCTGCAACGAATGTGAATGTCTGGAATGGTGTGGCATCCATGCTTCCTTTCGTTGGAGCTTTTGTTGCAGATTCATATTTGGGTCGATATTGGACCATTACCCTGTCTTCTATCATATATTTGATGGTTAGTATTTGTCTTTTCCTTTTCAAATTGTTTCTATAAACATATTCTCAAGGTTTGTGTGGCCTTCCTTATGCAGTTTGAGAGGTAGCTATGTGGCCAAAACAATCTGGGATTTGCATCTAATCTCATTCCTTTGAAACCCTGTTAAACAACTAAGGTAGACTGCAGCTAACGGTTGGTTCGTACTTTTCTTTTTCTTTGACTCTTTGCTGAAGTGATTCAAGAAACATACCCTGAGTGTGCATCGAATCTCATTCCTTTGAAACTCATGCTATACAGCTAGGGATTACAGCATCTAGACACTAGTAAGTAATTTCTTTTTTGCCCTTTCCCTTCTAGAAAATGTCTGAAGAAATGAGGAGTTTTAGTGGACTTCCTTCTATTCAGATGCCAGGTCTGAGAGATAAGGCCAAAACGACCCACAATTTGCACCCAATCAATGTCCCACCCTTCGAAATTCATGCTCTACAGCCAGGGCAAACCAAAGCTAAAATGGAACAGTAACTGACAACTTAGCATTTAGTGAACCTCATATTGCAGCATGGAAACTTACCTGATTGCTCCAGGATTAAGTCAGGACCAACCCACTAAAGCCAACATGGACGCTACTTTCCACGACTCAATCTTGAAGGACAAACCCTTTGTTAGCACTAGTGTTGATCACTACCCTATTGTGTTGACCTTTCAGGATCTGGCACCCCACTGGCCTTTTTTCTCATGTTCTAACATTAAGAAATTGATAATTTTGTATTTGTACAATTGCTTGCCAATGAATTCGTGCAAACTTTGATGGATACAAGAAGGTTTTACTATATATTTGGGCGAATTAAACCCCTATCTAAAAGGACAATAGGGCTTGAAAATAGTTTCTGCTTTAACCTCGTGAATGGAGCTCGAATAACAAACTCTGCATGAAATGGGTTGTTACATGGATTAATTTTGGTCACTTTATCGGCCTCTTTGAGAAGTTTGAATGGGATTGAGATTTTCTTCTTCTCGATCTACTTGGTTGCTCTGGGGTAAGGAGTCCACAAACCCTGCTTAGAAGCATTTGGTGCAGATCAGTTTGAAGAGAACAACCCAGGAGAGAAGAAGCATAAGAGTTCATTCTTCAACTATTGGTATTGTGGTATTTGCATTGGTACTCTTATAGGAGTCACTGTACTCTCGTATATTCAAGACGATGTTGGATGGGGTCTGGGATTTGGCATTCCCGCTGTGACTATGGCAATAGCACTGTGTATCTTCTTGTGTGGGACAAGATTTTACTGGCATAAACTGCCCAGTGGTAGTCCTCTCACTCGAATTATCCATGTCTTTGTTGCAATGTTTCACAAGTGGAATGTTTCTACTTCACATTAAGAAAAAGGGAAAGTAGTTGCTGCCCCAGAAAGAGAAGTTTTGGAGTTTGGTTCAAGAAGACAGTATTTGCTTACTAATTAGTTTAGGTAAGCTCTCACTAGTCACAGTCGCTTTGCAAATCGAATTTATTGGAGTCACAGTTGCTTTGCCATGTGACATACTAGATGCTGAAGCTCTTGGTTGTTGAAATAATCATATTGCAGAAAGTGGGGTGGGGTGTACTGACAATTTAGTTTTCAGATATATAGGGTAGGGTATCTCTATTTCCTAACCACAGCTAAGGTGTAATGAGTCCCTAAACCCTATTTCTGTTCCGTTTCAGTCTTGTTATTGTTGCCTCTTGTTGATTGTACTCTGTTCTTTTCAATTTTAAATGAAACAAGAGATTTGTGATGGATATCCTTATTCTTCAGTTTCAGTTTTCTTGACAAGGCCACAGTTGAAGATGAATTAGACTACGAGTGCAAAAGGTGCAATGAGTCCCTAAGCCCTATTTCTGTTCCGTTTCAGTCTTGTTATTGTTGCCTCTTGTTGATTGTACTCTGTTCTTTTCAATTTTAAATGAACCAAGAGATTTGTGATGGATATCCTCATTCTTGAGTTTCAGGTTTCTTGACAAGGCCACAGTTGAAGATGAATTAGAATACGAGTGCAAAACAACCCGTAATTGGCGACTATGCATAGTCCAACAAGTTGAAGAGGTGAAAGTTGTTCTTGGCTTGACACCAATTTGGATGGCATGTTTGATATTTGGGGTTGTCTTTGCACAATATTCAACATTTTTCACAAAACAAGGCGCCACAATGGATAGAAAGATTGGAAAACATTTTGAGATCCCTGCTGCAAGCTTACAGTGTTTTATTAGCCTTACTCTCATTCTATTGTTGCCTATTTATGACCGCATCTTTGTTCCGATTGCCAGAAACTTGACAGGGAATGAACGTGGTATAACATTTCTGCAGAGGATAGGAACTGGCATGGTTATCTCCATTCTGTCAATGATTGTTGCTGCGTTGACATAGATCAGAAGAATCAAGGTTGAAAAGGAAAATGGACTCATAGATATGCCTAATGCAACAATTCCATTGAGCATTTTTCTGCTGCTTCCACAATATATCTTATTTGGCATAAATGATGTATTTACAATGGTAGGAATGCAAGAGTACTTCTATGATCAGATGCCAGACACTATGAAAACCCTTGGTATAACTGTGTATTTGAGTGTTTTAGGAATTGGTAATTTCGTGAGCAGCATCCTTATTTCAGTTACTGAGAAGCTTAGTTGCAAAAACAAGGGGAGTTGCTGGTTCGTAGACAACCTGAACAAAGCGCATTTAGACTACTATTATTGGCTTCAAGCATCTCTTAGTGCAATCAAATTTTGTATTTACATTTTCTTAGCTAATTGCTATAAGTACAAAAATGCCCAAAACAATTTTTCCGATTAAGAGGAATCCTGCAGCCCAAGAACAATGCAAGAATGCTTCTTGCTTCATGAGCATATGTCGACATATTGAAGAAAATGGTTAAACATTTTTTTATCTATACAAAGTGGCATGACTATTATGCAAGACATTGCAAAGGTATGAACAATATGATTGCTATGTCAACAAAAAAAAATTCATATGATGAACGATTCTTTGTGTGGCAGCAGACAAACTAGCCAATCTTACCACTTTGAAAAAGAAGGGGTGTCTAACCCACAACAATATGGATATCATACAACCACTCCATAGCTTATGAAGGATCAGTTACTTGTCATGCATTCATATTGAAACACACTGGTCAATTTTCAGTCCCTTCTAGTAAGCTATCATGGGGATTTTTCTGCAACAGAAGAAACATATAACAACAACTGAATCTGAATTAAAGGAACATAGAAGAGTTATTGGTGAATTAGTTTAGCAGTGACAGTTGGGTGCATGTATTTTGGCTCAATCCTCTTCTCTAAAGTCTATACATTCCACTATTCTATATTCATTTTTTAAATGAATAGAAGTAATAACTTCAACAAAGATTTCGCCGGGTTGATATAATAGCCATGTCACTTGTGATGATTATTTATTTGCAAACTATTTTATTCCAATGGTCCTATCCATATGTTAAAGATTTAATTTCAAATTGATACGATTCCCTTCCCTTCAGTGGGATTTGAACTTGAGATCAAGGGTTGGCATACCCTACCGTAATGATCTATATTGTATATTGTCTTCGGTTTTGAAATTTGTTTTTTTCAGTGGGATTTGAACTTGAGATGAACGGTTAGCTTGCCCTGCTATGATGTTCTATATTGTCTTCTGGTTTTGAGATTTGTTTTTTTTGTATTAGAAATTGATGAAAATATCCTCAAAATAACCTCATACGTAGTTATATGTTATGGTTTATAACATCCTCTTTTATTGTAGGCCTTATGAGCTTCTTTTTACAAGCTTATAAATATTGTATGCCTTATGAGCTACTTTTTACAAGCTTATAAATCTTATAGTTGTTGTTTATGTGACTCAGAAAGACAATTTGTTTCCGTCAGTTACATAGTTGGAATTTTAGGTGCTCTGCCCACTTATCAGGAAAATTTTGCCTGCATGAATTTCTAATAATCGCTCGTGTCTCATATTTTTTTCAGTTAGCACTCTTGAATTATTTGTTTCTTACAAATTGGGATGATTTTTTATTTTTTGGTGGCTTGGACAAAATTAATGGACAAAGAAATTTTTTTAGGATGGATTCCGGTTGGATCAACAAGAGCAACTGTTGGTGGAAGGCAATTTTCCGATGTAATAAATAGTGATCTTTCCTTTTATTCAAGTCACATTAAGAACATTTTTTCTTTCATGTCAAAAAACTACAATTAATTCAAATTAATAATTCACAAACAATACTCCTATCGGCCTCTCT